>JABASF010000978.1:0-28311 GCA_019776145.1 Harlomillsia oculata
ACGCGACTCGAGGACTCGACGCGGACAGACGATTCTTTACACAAAATCATTCCTTGAACGGTTTCTTCTGCTATCTGCAATAATAAAACATGACATTAGACAAGTTTCAACTTCTGATTGGATTGCACATTATAAATGACATTTTGGAGCATGATGCAATAAAAGATCCCGAAAACTTTAAAGTTCTCAGATGAGCGTTCATAAATGATCAGAATGACATTCATTATCCAGCTAACAAATAAATATCATATAATTGTCTACAAATAAATTGTTGAAAATTGCTCACATTGTATACAGCAACTTTTATTCATATAAATTCATATTAAAACATCAAACGTCATTTATGATCGCTATCTCGGTATTGCGCAATCAGCCAAAATTACAATAGACGTGCAAAAGGCTTTTGATTTGCGGTTCTTATGCAATGCTAACGTCACAACCGAGTTCCAGTGACTCGAATGTATCACGCAATCATGCTTTGTTTGTAAATGTATACGTATGTACAAAAAGTAGCAAAGAAACAGCATGCTTCTGACTTGCAAAACAGGGAATCTTATGAAATCAAGTCAATGACAAATTCTTCAAAAAGAAATTTTCTCTTCAAAGGTCAAAGTTATTGGTACAGCTGCTACGCTCTTGCTCGAAAGCTAAAGTACTCAAAGTACGTATCACAATTGTCAATCACAATAGGAATAATTGCAGGTTGAATAACAGGAAGCAGTATGAATGATATCATCTCATTTGACTTTGTCAGTTTGAATTAACTAGCTTCTTCATAATTATGAAATGTTTGTACGTCTATTTTGGGATTACATTACAACAAAGTAGCAGAACAAAGCAAAGCATCTACTACAGATTCAAGGTACTTATAATTTTGAGATTTGATTCTAAAGGTTCACAATGAGAATTTTGGGATTACATTACAGCTCATAGGTAGCAAATGACATGGATATATCATATATATATATGATGAATGGAGAAAATCAAAGTAAAGATACTATAGAATTAGAGAATATCGTGAATGTTAATAAGGACGTTTCCTTCGTGTTTGACATTACATGTCTATAACAATACTTCATTGCCCGTAGCTGTACGCGTGGGCTTTAATTTCATATAAAAGGAAACGTGAAATTCTAACGTGGGTGAGCTAAATCTAAATTGCAAAGTCGATCTCTTTCATCCTTCTAAGTTTCATTGAGCATATCATTTTTATTATCTTTACTACATCCAATATACGACTAAAGATACAGCCAGTATTGAAATCGTGTTGAAAGATTTTCTAGTAGTCGGATTTTCTACGAAGATCTCCTATTATATTCTAGGGTTTGCCTTTCACTCAGCCTTTGAAGACGCATCTTGTTTCTCATGCTCAGGAAATAAACAGGGAAAGTAGTGGGATGAGACAAAAAATAATTCTATATGAACGAAGCGTGGAGAACTGATTGAACCTAACCTTTTGTTGGCATGAACATTATACACGGAGAATGAAAAACAATACTTTTCATGTTACATAGGTACAGACAGACACGTGCGGAATTCTTCGTAAATTGGTAGAGAAATATCCTAGACAGCCAAAATAGCTCAATTTGAACTTATATTTTAAAAAATCAAATACAGAGCTCGTCAGGCTCCTTGCGTAATCCAGTTTTAGCCTGAAGGACAGCGACTTTCATCATCGGTAACATTTTGAATGTCTTAAGCGATGTAGCTTTTTTAAAATATTCACACTGTGATTTGACTTTTAAATAGATATTCAAGGTTCTCATGTTTTGTATCGTTGTGCCTGATTTGATGTCGTAACCTCATACCGAAGCAGAAATCAAATCGACGAGACAATGGCATAAATAATTCATCATTCAGTGTCCGTTTTATACCATTACATGATGCTATAAATCTCATATTTCTTAAAAGTGCGAAAGTGTAAATTGTATCAAGAAAATAAAAATTAAACCTTGGCACCTTTCATAAAGTGAAAGCTTAAGAACCCAAGCAAACAAATGAACAAGATTGAGATCCATGAAATAGGGTTGACATTATGTTTCCTTGAACCCTGAGAATCTTCAGTTTAAGTGTGTGTCTATGTCTACTGTCAACACTTGAAATGCATGTTGGAGTCTAATAAAAGAAAACGGTGACAGGACAGCAATTTAACGTCATTAGTGCTACCGTAAAACTTCATAAGAATGTTACAAAACTTTCCCTTCTGTCTTCACTTTGCCCCATTGTTTTTTTGGACTATAAAAGGAACAGCTTTCTTTCACTTTCGCCAAGAAACTTTTACTTTCACGTAGTTTCTCTTGGTATTTTGACATTGGTCAGGTCAGACTCTAGAAATTTTCGTCGCCAGACTCATTAAAAAGCTCTCAATTATCCACCGTTTGGCTACATTTCATTGAAGTAGCAGCTGTTGTCCAAAGTCCAACTTTAGAATACTAACTATATTTTTAGTAACTTACAGCAAGAGCATAGGGTAATTTGCGTTCACAAAAATGCTATCGTTGATGGAAATGTCAGTGAACCTTAGAAATTCTGACCTGAATTGGAAATTTGGTTTTACATTACTTGTACGTTCTATACAAATAATATTTTTCTTCTCGACGACGATGCTGTCATAATGTAAAATGGTACTTCAGTAGCATCAAAAATGTAGAACTTGAACGAAAAGCTTTTTATCAAAATGTCCCTGTTTTGGATGAAAATCACAAAATTTATGGCTTTGACATTTTGGCACTTGGCAGGTTTATGTGCAGTACGTAGTTCGAATTGTGCCTAGTACAATCTATACGTTGACGAAAACAGTATTGAACAGACATACTTCTTTGAGACCTGCTTAGCCTGTTTAGTACATAGAAAATACAGTAAAGTGTACAGGCCTGCCTGCATTGCAATGTAAATCTATTGTCGAATGGTGGAATGAAATAACGTTATCGCGAAGATACGAAGGTGGATACGAAATCGACTAAAATGTTGGATATAAGCCATGCCAACGTGACAGAATTTCGTTCTATCTTCTAGTGAGTATCTTTTATGTTGTGGACTACACAATTTACATTTGAACTCTACTTTTCAGAAAGTGTTTAACGACAAGAGTGTCAACGCCGGAAATGAGACATGTCCCATACTTTCTCGATGCTAAGGTATATTTATTAAAGTGAAAGCCACGAATGACGCAAAATGCGGTCGAGTACGTTAACGACAGTTCAGCCGTGGGCTCTGCTTTCCTGACAACTGACAAGCGGTTGTAAGATGCAAGTAAGATTTTCTAACTTCGTGATGCTCAACTCCGCAATGCAATCCCATGTATCATGTCGTGGTGAGATGACAAAATCTCAACCATATTTGCGAAGGCGTGTGTCACCTCCTGGTGAAGTGTCGGATTATTATGACTATAGTATGATACGCATTTTTCAGCTTCAGATTCCTATCCTATCTTTCAGAACAGTTCATCCTTACATTTAATAGACGTTCAAGCAAATTTTTACTTTATGAACTTTTTTGCATTTGGAGCTATACTTTGTCTGTTCTTGCAATGCAGGATTTTTTTTCTTGCAATGCAACTGCAGTAAATGATTAAATGGTACAAGGTTGAAATGAGAGTGAGATGCATGAGTATTGTATATTACCTCATTTCTGGATTGTTTATATGAAGGTCTATTCTTAGATATTTTTACTTGTGTAACTTGATCTTCAGTAAATCTACTAATGACATTGATGCATCCTGAAAGCAATTTTTTGTCGTCGAGACTTTGAGTCTGTCGAACCTCGAACTCTCCAGGCTTCTAACTTCTAACCCAATATTACATTGCAGATGGTTGAGTTCAAATGCACACCGCCGCGCTGTAGTATATTTTGCACATAAATGATGCAGTGCGTGCAGATGAAAAATACAAAACAAAACCGTGCAATGTACTATAGAATTCAAATACTGAAATATTTAAACAATTTTGAATTTACAACATGACTGCAAATGAATGTGTAATAGTCAGTTCATCCATTTCTAACTTTCTACTCAATTTTGTAGAGACAGGAGTGGCTTTCTCAGGAGAACTTGACGACGGAATACCATGTAAAATTAATTACAACAAAAGTGCCATCACTTTGCTATCATTTCATTAAAATTATGAGCACAAACGGCTTTGACTTGACAAAAGTGTAAGAAAGGATGCAATCAGCCCGTTTGATACTAAAAATAGAAAACAAATTGCATGAAATATTGGGCATGACATATATTTCTAGGAAATTGGCAAATTAAGATGAACCAGAAAAGCCAATATGGAACTTGAAAAGCAAAAGTACATTTTAATTGGCTGTCCTTTTACAAAGTACTAATGTTGGCAACATGCAATCTACTATTCTAAGAGAAGAAATGGAAGTAAGTAATGCAATAATGAAAAAGCATTAAGCAAAGAGTTGGACTCGGTACACGATGAAGAGACCTGCAATTACAATTATTTCATTCTAACAGTAGAGTGCGACATTAGGAACTAATGGTGCACGTGTATATAGATTCCTTTAAAGATAGTTGTGAGTGAACGCTGGTTATATTTTAATATCGAAACTACTGGGTGTGTTGGTGCCTTGTGAAATTCTACGGCACTTTCTCCAGACTGAACAAGTGGATACAATAGTCATTTACAGATGCAAAGTCAAAGGGTGAGGTCCGAGCACTTTTTTGGCAGGTAGGGTTTTAATTGGCTAAGGGAATATTTAGTAGTTATTTAGGGTTCAGAGGTGCAAGTCAACACGGAACATGAAAAATCAAAAAAATGAGAGACTACCATTGCGGATTGTATGACTGCTCTCGATTTGCCAAATTGCCACTGCATTTACAGAGGAAGGAAATCTATAAAGTGTTACATCATGGGTGAAATGATAATGATCAATGAGGAACTAATTAAGATTGGGAATTTCGCATGCACTTCCGATTACAGTAAGTACTTTCCAAATGTACTAAAATTTCAAATAAAAACTTTCACAACAGCAGAGAGGATCAGTTATTTCAAACTTGGGTCACATCTTCAGGGCATGAGTGGATTGTGTCGCAAGAATCGATGACGATGTCAACGGAAGTGCAAGCAGTAGGACTGGACATGTGAGGACGACAAGGAACGGACAGGAGGTGATGTTTGGCACGAGGACTTCTGTTTGTCACATTGACAGAGGTCATGTGGTAGGACAATGTGGACGACGAGGGAAGAGCAGTGCTCGCTGTGGTCGTGTACGTCGTGTAAGTACGGCAATAAGGCCAACGGTCGTACAAGTCCCGATGCTTACCGCACGACAACGTTCGTCCAAAAGCTCGGCGAAACTTCACTGACATCGCATTGTACAGAATTGGATTGATCGCACTGAAACCAAAGCAAACCAAATCCTTGTTTATTAGCACAGCTCTCTTTGTAACATTCGACTTATAATTCATAATAATCCGCATTAATTGTATTAAAGCATTGTTAACCGGTACATTTAATCTCATTTCCTCAACATGAACTTATAAGCTTAGTAAAGTTGTACATAATGCTAAAAATCAATACGAAGGACCTCCTGTTTTGCTGTTCTTCTTTTACAAGTAACAATGATATACCCCGGCTCAGCAACTCTACAAGTCGGTGGCTCTCTTAAATCTTTTGTCTTTGTGGAAATAATTGATCCTGTGGCGCTATCACAGAAATAATGAGTCAGTTGAAATTGTTGTATAAGTATAACCCTCCGTTCAATCTCGTGTTAAACCTTCGTCACTTTCTACTGTGGCCAACAGACCAAAACCACAGTCGTTGTCTGAGTACCTCAGCCTCGTGCTTTCACGTGGAATCATTCAACCTTGCATTAACAATAGTAGTGAGTAGTGACATATGAGCCAGCAGTCAGGTGTATTTAGAATTAGTACATGTCGGCTACAATACTATTTGATTACTACGCTACTATACAGCTAGTGTGATTCGCGGTCTCCTTTGATGAGTAGAATAATAAGCCAAATAGTTTCAGAAACTTGCATTTCAACCATATGTACAAACTAATTTCAGAAATCGGAAATTATGAACTTGTAATTTTGAATTTAAAGTTTTAGGTCCTTTATTGTTGTCTGTATATAAATCGTCGACAGTTATAAATCAGTACACTATGCATTTTGAACGTTGTTGAGCTCTAAGTTCTAATCCATTATTTGAAATTGAAATTATAGAAAATTTTGGAAACTTGAATTGTTTCATGGTAAAATAGATGTAATAAGGAAAAAGGAATGCATGGTGCAAGGAAACAATGAAAGAACGAAACTTTTTGGAGTAACGCTGTCTTACTTTGTGCATCATCATCAGTGTTCTAAAACTATGTACCTTAACGATTGAAAAACAATCTGTGGCCTTGTTCAAGTTGATACTTACGTCTGTGTGTGAAGTGAAACGTTGTTTTCATAAACTTGAAATTACAGTATGGTGTATGATCATAACGTTAGAAATACTACATTGTATGCAGCAGGACGTATAAATAAGCGGAAACGGTTTTACTAAAGATTATTTCAGTGATTTGACGGATTTAATGAGCGACTGTGACAAGAAATGAAACTGAGGACGGATGTAATCTGTGGGTGGATTTTGGGGATCCTTTTCACTTTGTAGATATGCAAATGCTTTTAGATGAATGCAAAAGATACAATGACCTGAGTGTGGTGCAAATTGCAAATATACTCTCAGCAACTACTAAAGTGAAACCTCTTCACACAATAAATTTTTTATGCCAGGCGGACAAATTTTGTAGTAGACTTTCTTTTCCACTCACGTTTCATTGAAATGAATGACACAGACAGACACATCCTTCCTTTCAGGCGGGCACGAGCTGGCTGACTCAAGTCAAGCGTCATAAATTATGACGAAATGACTTTTGAAGGATTCTAGCCTTCTAGCAGAAGGGAGAAAGTACGACTCACACTTGACTTTCACTGCTATTATGAAATATGCGTGCATTCTGAAGGAATGCTAGTCACGCCACATCTTTTGTGTAATAAACAGCGTAAATTCTATCCTCTAGTGACCTCGTTTCCTATCGCCCGAGGCAAATGCAGATTATAATGAAGAGCAAGAGAACACTTGCGAGAAAGTATTTTTTCTTCTTTTTATGTAATTCTTCACACAAACTCATTTCACCGTTTTTGTAATTACAACGCAGTGTTTCAGCTAAATTAATAGTATTCGGAAGAGGATTAACCGACTGTCGCGGTTACATTACGTTTCCATTTGAGAACATTAAAGCTTACGTTGAAACTCTAGGACTAGGACCCAACATGACACAAAAAAAACCTACGTGACAGCATTAGATGAAACGAATCTTGCGTTTTCCTTCATTTCCTTTGTTCCGATGCCATACACATACTCGTACTACATTTACATTCTGTAGACGCCTGTTCATTGGGCTGACCAAAATCCCTAAAGGAATCTCAAAAACACATACAGTGTAGCGAAGCTTGTGTGTAGTATTTGGTGTCTTTGGTTCATACGTTACTTAGCAATAGGATTCTGCCCTCAAACCGAATTCGGGAGAATAACGGATTTCACTTTACGGACAAAAGGGCTACTTTATGTATTCACCAGCCGAGCTCATCTACTCCCGAAATGGGCTGGTACTCCATAGCACTTTGGACACTCTGCTACTTGAATAACTTTGACCATTGTGTCCAGCCAAAGGAGATACAAAAGAACTTGTACGAGAAAATGGTGTAAAACGTAAAAGGAAAAAAATGAGCGTTACTATTACATTTTCTTAATAAAGAAGAAAACATTGTTTGCCCTTTCTTTGAGGAATACATGTGCCCATTCAAGGTCTACGTTCCTCCTGTCTTTAAGATAACTGAAAGTTTCAACTTTAAAGTTTAAAGAGTTCGAAGCACATTCCACGCGCAGAAAAAACAGTAACGGACTCAAACAAAGGTTCCTTTTTTTCGTGAAACACTGAGGAAAATGCTATCCAGAAAAAACAGAGTTTGTCCTGTTATTCCACAACTTATGAAAAGAATACATAGAGTGAAAAGGTGGCAATGTGGTAAAATGAAAGTAGTCTTGCTCAAACTTGCAGCTTACGACTCAGATGGAAAAAGTGTTGAGAAACAAAGAACAAGACAATAGAACTGAGTAGATCCTGCGGAGAATAAGATAGGCACTTTTCTTCGAACGTGCTGTAAGGCTTGAGAAAAAGGATGAAATCCACCGGAAAACTGACCCGTATTCGTCTCTCTCTCTCGAGTAAAGCCACCGGAGATCTTCTCTGACTAATTCCGGCTTAGCACGAACTTGTCCATTACTCACTACTTATTTGCCGTTCCCATCTGTTGCAGACTTTTGCTGTCTCCACTACATATTTTGTTTTTAGCCATTTTAATTCACTCATATTAGCTTTACTTAAGGAAACGCACAAGAGTACAACAAAAAGCATAGAGATCTTTTCCATGAAATCCCAGAGGTCATCATTATTGTTATTACCAAGAGCACGCTCTGAATAAAAATAAATAATTAAATTCCACGTTACGTCTGCCGCATTAAAAATACCATTAAACTCTATATTGACATTTTTAATGACGTTTAATTTAAAAAGTCTTATTTTAAGATAATTATGCGTCATTTGAAAATGTGCTGACGAAAATAATGTTATTCAGAGTCCGTCGTCGTTACAACTAATTTATTTTCTCGGTAGTATCTGCAGGAACGTGCAACACAGTACATCAATATTGGATAAGAATGCTATGCCTTCGAGTGCACTGATGCAAAGTCATTTTTTCGTGGACTCAGTCGAGCCCAAGCATCCTCAAACAATACCCGCATTTTCTAATTCTTTGTACACTTTCTCTTTCAAAAGTACTACGACTACTTCTACTTTGTGTACTTTTGTGTAGTTGACTTTCTGTAGTGTAAGAATGTTGAATTTCGTCTAGACTAGACTTGATTCAGCTTTTCCGCTTTAAATCCTGTTACTATACTTGATTAAGATAAGTAAAAAACAAACCACTTTACTCAGCACCTCTTTATACCAGTTGTAGTACTCGCAGTTTGAAAACCCGTAGATAAAAAGAAAGTCCTTTGATTTACGAAACATAACTAAATAACTACCAAAAGACGGGGAGCATGACGGAATTCTGGGAAAAGTCGCTAAGACAGTTTACTTTTCGTCTTGTTGTCTCTAGAGCGCAATTTTTTTGAGCCGTTGGTGCTGCTGTGCTACTAAATCGTATCGTCTTCAGGTTGTTGGGTTCCAGTAAACCTCGTAAACGGTGCCACACTCGGATTTTCGCTTGTCTTTTTCTGTTATATAATACGCTTTGAAGGAGAATAAACATCGTGTCAAGGCTGTATTTTGGGCTTTACCACAAATTCCTAGCCACAAGAAAAAAAATCACTCAAAGTAATCAACCTCGACTGTATTGACACAACTAAGAACGGAATGTGCGCAAGGGATGAGTCACTCTCAACTTGCCCCCTTTTCTCCAGAACAACTCTAAACGCTACAGCTCTCATCGTGTTTTTTTTCACAAACAGCAACTAGCGTACTATTATTCGTACCTTTGTATCCCGAGGACACAAATTAGTCACAGAATCTTTATCGTATTTAAATTCACGTCAAACATAGGGACGTAAATAGGAAAACACCTACACTAAAATGACAATTGTGCCCAAAATTTCTCATCAACCCTTTCTAGGAAAGTTGTACAATAATATACAATGTTATTTGTTATTAGTATTCGGTTTTCTTTGAGTTTCCTCGAACAGTTCTCATAAATATGCTGCTCTGCCCACATACGTATACGATTATTCAGGAGAGTAAAGGAACCCAATTCAAAATCTAGCAGTAGGAGTAAGAGCACAATTTTATTGTGAGTATGCATCATTCATATTCCTTTTCATTTGAATGTGAACGTTCTCTGTCTTCATGAAGCCAGCTTTCAATGGTGAAAAGGTCGAGTGGCCTGATGAGATTATGTATTCCGACGAGCTCTTGCGTTGTTCGAGAGATAACACATTTTCCCACAGCATTCTAAATCTTTTAGGCTGTAGACTCATGGAAACCGACAAAGGAGGAAAAGTACGACAATTATGATTGCAATGCGACGCAGAAAAACCTTTTTACTTTTCACTAGCATTTACGACGACTACTTCATTTGCCTGACCAAGTTACAACAAACTGTGTGTTGCTTCATTTCAGAATGTTTAATTATGTTTGCACTCAAATGGACAGAATGGAGAATACTGCAGTTTTACAATTATTACAATGAAATGAAACATTTTGAGAACAGCGCCACAACGAGCAAGTACACACTGAATGTTTTTTCGTCTGCAAATTGAGTTGTCTCGCCTTTAATGTTCATTAAAGTTCAAGGCTCAATGTGGCTTTCAAAAATTAAATACTCGTCTAGAATAAAAAGCGAGATGATTATTATGAGAGAACAAAATTCCTCCCGAAAAAACCACTTCTTACAGCTCTTAATTTCGTGGCACAATGAGCACAGGGACGATTGTTTTAGCACATTAGAACCACATCTAGGGTGCCATAATATCATTAGTCTACAACTTTAGGCCTTCGGCTTTCATTCTCAAGTGTCGTCTTTAAAGTTGAGCGTATTGCATTATTGTTTGACGTCGGAATGAATACTGAGCACTTCTGCGGTCAAGTCGTAAAGGCTTAAAATCTGTCTTCATGAATTTCATAATTTATCAAATATATAATTTGAACGACCTTCGCACGTTTACTGAACTGAATGCATTTTGAATGAACAATTCCGACATATGGCCATGATACCATCGACATGACCCATGATATCAGAACAGAATAATTAACAATAATGTCACGTCATAGCTTAGAATTCGTAGTTTAAATATAGTTTAAACATATTGAATAATGTTGCACAATTTTTGACCCATAACCAAAATCACTGTTATTTACCCATATTAATTATCATTATATTATATATTATTGTAATTAATGTATGCACCCAAATAATTTCCATCGTGAAAAACATAAAGCCAATACACTACTAAATACTAGAACTTATGCCATTGAAAGACTTCAAATAATACAAAGGTAGATGACTCAAAACAGAAAACTCGGAAGTTCTGTGTTTTTACAGCTCACTCAGTTCCGCTTGAGTTCATTATTTGAAGATATGGGAAAAAGAACAAGTTGAAAGGTAATGTGAAATAAGGATACTGAACCGTAGTGGAATTTCGACTAATAGATATATTCACATCACATCACCATTCTCATAAAACCTTTCTGGAAAATGCTCATACTAGTATATGTAAAAAATGAAAGTGGAGTAGTAAAAAGTGCAAGGAAAAGTCTATCACACTGTTCAATCGAGTCGGGTATTGGCATAGATTTACCGCTACGGAAGTCAAAGTAGTTGGTAAAATGTCTCAACTGAAAATCGTAATCTGGTTGGATAAAGCGTTGTGGATCGAAATATAAATTGAGCAATAATACGATCATACAACAGCTTTTTGGGACTCGAAAATCTTTATCCGTTCTGCTTTCCGCACATTCTGTTATGGTAGGGTAGAACAGGAGTGTTCTGTTTCTCCGGATCGTCTCTACTTTAACAACAGCTTTCTTCAACTTGTTACTTTCCTTTTGCTGCTACGGCAAACGCAAAGCACAGTAATGTGCACGTTTGGTTGAGATCCCGCTTTGTACGTCTCCAGCTACAGCTACGGTCTCAAAAAAGAAACTTCTTGATCTTATACGAGCTGCAATAAAACGGTAACAACTCCCACTGCAAAGCGGAGAAAACGGCAAACTTTCTTTGGAAGTGATGTATGTCTTTGAGAGCGTCCAATCGAAGCCAGATCGTTTAATCGAAACTGCATTGCTTTCACAAAGTTTTGAGGTCATGGAAAGATATCTGAGCACGTTTCGCTCTTAAACCTTGCGCAACTTGCCAGAAAAATACAAAGGTGTGGGATCGTAGGATCATCCAATTCAGCGGTTGGTAGAAAAAATATAAGAATCCTATCTTGAATTTACAATAACACAAGTTTACACAGATACTACTAATAGGACGACTTTCCTCACAAAAAACTTTGTATGGAATTATTTAAAATTGTGTGGTAAACTTTTAATTGAATCGTATGGCGTGACATTTAATGCCATTTTGTAGCTGTGCATGAGTCATAAACAAAAAAGTTGAAACGACACAAAAAGTCACTTACCTATTGATGAAAATGCAAGTTTTAGCAAGGAGGAGATACCAAAGGTCCATATAAGTGTCCTTCTGGAACCAAGTTGCAAAGGAGTTGTACACCAAGAGACCCCGATAAGGTAACCACAGAATGGCAAAAATGACCACGACCATCACGAGCATCTTGATCACCTAATGGAAAAGAAAAAAGTATCGCACCGTCTTTAGACACTTTTGGAAGATAAGGTGCATTTCCCCCTCCTTCCTCTTCACTATGTGCCATAAATGTCGTGCCAAGAATTTTATGGTTGCAGAAAGGAGAACAGAGCATCTTTCCTACGGACGTATCGCTTTTTTACGTCAGCCTTCAAATACATCTCGTAGCTCACCAGTGCTACATGACACTTTTCTCAATGCTTTCCATTCATTTGGAACTGAATAAACGTCCCTTGTGTTGTCGCCGTCGATGTCGTCGACTGACTCCATGAATCATGATGTACGAACACTGTCCATGAGCCTGACGTCACAAAACTAGCTTTCACCTTCTTTTGAATGTCGTACAATGTCAGTGTCAATTGAAGCTAATGCTGTCCTACTTTCCCTTCGTCTTGTTTTGCATAGTAAACGTATTAATGGCGGTGCTATAGTAGTATTTTACCCTGAACATTATATATAGCATCCTGTGAGATATTATTCCATGAGACATTTCGTTATCTTATGTTATTTTATATCGGGAAAATCAACTATAGTTATCTTTCAAGAGATTTGACCATCTGATTGGGTGATTTCGTAAACAAACAAAAACTATGTTTTTGGGGGGCACTTTAAAACTTTAGGCTGGAAAAGCGAAAAGCATTATTGGTAAAGTTTTACTGCATGCATGTTGCATGCAATCGAGAGTTGTCTGAGCAGTTCCTGCCATTTCCACTTCAGATAGTTGCGTTTTGCGTTGCATATCGTTTTTGTGTGACGTGTGATCAAATCTCAAGGGATATCACACATGTGTAACGTTGACAGCTTCATTTCGGCAGAAAACAAGAGAAATCCATCGTTGATTTCGTCGTAGGAAAGGAATTGATGGAAATTATTAATATTTAATAGAAATAAAAACAAAAATAAACATACCAAAATGTTGTTTAGGAATATAGACAAGTTGGTAAATGCAAAGGAATCGTAAACCACAAATCAATGTACTATAGTAGTGTCAATTCATCAGGTTCCATGGACATTTCATTCCTAAATTATAGTTGTAGTGTGCCTTTGGTTACAGTGGGCGTAATGGAAATGACCAAAATACTGACGCAACTAAAAACTCCTCAGTTGCACAACAGTGTGTGTTCATTGCGTGACAAATGACAGCAGACAAAGAGCAAGAAATAGGTACATCGAAAATTGCAAATTACTAATCATATAAAAATCCACGCCCTTGACACTCAATTGCTGATTGATACAACGTGGGATAGTTCAGCTGTTCCAGTTGAAGTAATGACTTTTGAACAGCTCTGGTGCTTGTCATTACCGTCAAAAGTAGCTTCAGACAATGCATAATGCATTAGTCTACTATGGACACTGTTTATGTGATGTCCATCACATTTTCCTCTGCTCTTTTGTGTAGTCGTAGTCAGACAATGAGTGTCGTACTTATTATCATAAAAACAATTGCTTTACACCTTTACTATTACATCATGTGACGTGAAGAACAAAGCTGTCCACAGTCCTATTTTTCATTCAACTCATGAGTGAGTCAAAATAAAGAGGAGATGAACCTCAAATACAGTGTTCTATAGAAAAATTCATAATACACTACTTTTAGCCCCCGTTCCCACAACGTTTCAACGTTAATCCTATTTAGTGAGTAAATATTGCAAAATCCATAACAGTAAGTGAATGTTGATTTTTGAACGGCAAAAGCAGTAACGGTAAAGTGCAAAGCTATTAACAAAGAATTAGTGTAAATCACTGTTTTTTACAAGCATTATCAGTAACAGACAGTAAAACGAATTTTAGTTAGGCAGTTACAAAACAAGATCTGTTTTGTAAAAGCGACTTTGATTTGCACGAAAGTCACATACAAAAACTCAGCAGGAAAATGAAAATGAATAGCAGAGATGACGAAGGAGTTTAATGTACACATTAAGTCGACGTCTTTTTTTTTGTAGAAAGTCGAGGATTAGGATTGCGTCAAGAACAACTCCATTTTCAAATTTTTTTTATCTCTTTCCTTTTTATCTCTCGAGGATTCTTTGTCTAAAGGTAGAGACGAAACGATTGTTCACTCAGCCAGAGAAATTTAATTCTAATCGTATTCTCTCTCTCTCTGGAGTAAATTATTCAGGATTTTACTTTTCCATTCTCTCTGCACTACAAGCCACAAGGGAACAATCACACTTCTTCTTTCCAACAAATCCTTCATTTCCACTCTAATTTTCTGGCACTAAAAACTTTTTTCCTTTGGTTTACCATTTACTATCATTTTGAGCGAAATCAAGTAAAACACAATCACACGTTACTTTCCACCTTTTTTATTCTATTATACTCTTTGTTTCCTTTTCCTTTTGAGTAAAAGTTTTCAACATTCTCGACATTCAACAGAAAGATTCGTTGATGACACTTGGGCTTTTTATTGTTTAAACTACTCTTTGCAATTTATCATTTCGATCTCGGGGCAATTTGGACAAATTCTTTTTAATTATTTTCCCACACGCGTCCATAAGGAAATTTGATACAATTCCTTTTCTAAAATTTACGACGGTATAAACGAGCTCACTAAAGCACTCAGTGATTTTTACATTGGTACAGACACTACTCTCTCCTGAATATCCAATAAATAATATCGTATTAAACCTGATTTATTTGTATTTGAACAAAGACTTTGACGTTGTTTTTGCACAGCCTAAGGGACACGCTACGCTGGAAAAGTTATAAACAAACTTACACAAAACTTAGAATACGTTCATTCTTGTTCGCCTGTGTACTGTGTATCCTCTAATTTTGGGTTTCTTATAATAAACAAAACGCAACACGAGCAAAAAGCAATGGCTAGCTGGAACGTTGCTGTTGGAAGTTATGTAAATGTGTTTTGTTCATTTTCTAGAGCAGCAGGACAGGAGCTTAAAGTAGAAAGAAGAGCTTCATTGAGGTTACCCGAAATTTTGTACTTCATCGCTTGGTGGGAGTGTGGACCATTCAGTTGAATTCCAAAGTATAGGAGAGATTCAAAAACTGTCGGTATAATTCAAAATTAGATTGTAGTAAATTGAAAAGAGGACGGAGGAGTAACATTTTTCATTTCTGGTATACATTTGGCTCAAGAAAGCGAAATTACATTTGAAGCCTTTCAGTAGTGGTTTCATTTGGACTTACGCTGTAGAATAGGAAGCTTGAGCGACTAGCACAATCCGTTCGTGAAAGTCAAACAAGAAGAAAAGTGGACATACTAAAAATCGTCAAACTGAATAAGTGATAGGACATAACCTGCTTCTTCTGCTTCTTTCTTTCATGAACTATCATCCATGACGTCTGTGCGTATATTTTCTCCATTTACTGCAAACTCGGGAGAGCCTCCAGGGCTTCTACTCATAGGAAATGATTATTGTACACGCTGTGGCAAAATTACATTTTCATCATTTCATCATTTCATCTTCCTCGTTTCCTTTTCAGATACCACAAGTCAATGCTTAACAAAGGTGACCTCAAGAAAATTTGTGCTGTTGTATTTTCCTTCAAACCAACTTTCGGTCCTTTACAAGAAAGTTCTAGTAATCTCACATTTCCTTGCCTTTTCTAGGCTTTCTAGGCCAATGGGCACGTTAAATTTTCTTTTCGTTTGTGGATTATGAAGGTTACATTTTGTTGCAATAGGAAGGCATACTTTGACATGGATGTCATGGGGACAGTCGTGTGCAAAACTTCTCTTACTTTCTTAATCTGATTACGATAAAGCTCATTTTCTTTTGTGCTCCAGTTGATTACACTAGAAATGAAAAACTGGGACGCTTCAGTCAAAGATTTTAGAAATTTTAATCTGTGGGCTCATTTACATTGGTCACAAAATGCTACTACCAATATGAAAGGCTTATAAAGCAATTACATCGTAATTTTATTTCGTAAGTTTTGATAGCAGTAGAGTATTGAGTTATGGCTTTCCCTGTAAGATTGTATAAGCAATGGTTTCATATAACAAAACAACGTTGTTGTTGACAGCTGAAGCAAAATGGGTTATTGACAACTTTTTCGACTTAAAGTATGTTATACTAGACAAGCTCTGAAGGAATGAAGAAGAACACAAGGAAGGTCAAAGATTAGTCGATTATGACGAATGGAAAGGATGGGAGGAAAACAGTCGTGGTCAAAATGCACTGAAGATAGCGGATGCCAGATGTGCTCATCCTCATTGTGTAGTGTTTAAGGCACCTGACAAAAGAGGAAGTTGGATGAGAAAGACAAAAGACAGAAAGAAGACGCAAAGGAGTCAAAAGGTGCAGCGAGAAGTTGAAAAAGAAAGACACGGACTGCCAACCGTGACACCACCATGACACAAAAGACGTTGAAGAAGAACGAAGAAGAAAGAAAAGAAGAAAATATCGTCTTCAATTTTTCTATTCAGCTCCGAGTCTCTGTGCACTCTCGCCTAACTTTCATTTACCTTGTTGGCTTTCGTCGAAAAAGGGAGGAGTCACACAACACTACTGGACAAAAAACCGCAGTTGACAGGAACAAAACTCAAGAGAGTAGCAAAATTGAAAAAAGTGGAAATATTTTTTTTCATTCGCGTCAAAGAAAAGACAACAGAAAATGGGTTGGACGACCCTGACCGCGATTTATCTATGTGTTTTCGTCTAAACTTTTATAGTGTAGTACGTGACGGATTCTTCTTTTCAGGTAAACCAATCGACCAAATTTTTGTTGCATTCACCGCAAATCTGTGATATTTCATACGATATGACATATAAAGTTCACTGCTACGTGTGCATTTATTTATCACACAAAGCAATACAAAGACAAATACTTTGTATTGCGTATGCTTCCTGCATCCCAATTTCAAGTGTACTGCAACGAATTACATTACTTTCGCAACAACGTGTAGCAAATGATACGTTGTAAAATTGCAACAATCAACAGTAGTACTGTAAACATTGTACTTATTGTAATATGTTATTTATTTATTACCAATTACTTATTATGGTCTCTGCTCGTCAGTTTATGACATTTTGACTTACATAGCAGTTGTTATAAAAATGGGAATTTCAGTTTAAATGCTCGTAAACATTCCTGATTACTTGTCCAGATGAAAAATCTTGTTTCAACGCTAGCAGAAGCTTGTCGAGTCATAAAGTCGAAAGAGCACCTGCACCTCCGCTTTTAGAGTTTTAGACGTTTCTGCAGTATAAAATTATACTACACCTTACAAAATATGAAGTAATACTATACTATTGTATAATATAGTAATAGTCTGTTAGAAATCGTAAATTTTGACTGAAAGGAGGCTAAGCCACAAAATTGGGGTACTACCTAACATTGCAATCCTGTTAACTACGCCATTAACGTCTATAAAGACGTCAGAGTCCATTACACCCTTACGAGCCTCAATAAAGTCGCGCAGTCATGCAGGTCTTCATTTTGACACCTTCACGAAAGACATTCGACGATTCAACTCTTTATGTCTCACTACTGAAAAGCTCTTTCACTTCAAAATATATAAGGCATTTTGAGCCAAAATCTCTTTGAGCGGGCTACGCCTTGTAGTACAAATACATTTCAAAGGATGTACAGTTACAAAGTCCAGCATCCAGAAGTACGGACTCGATTTTTAGACATTCCGTTCTTTAGATTCCGATTCATCCCATACCAAATCTCTCTCTCTCTCTCTCTCTCTCTCTCACTCACTCTATCTGAAATTTATAGTATATCTTCAATTATTTCACAGCTATGGCAGTGATCTCAAGTCTAAGAACATAAATAAGAATATAAATGATTGATAAAGGATGTTGTCTATATAGTATATAGTCACACAATTCCTAGAAAATGATAAAAGGTTTCATTAAAGAAGAGTAATACGTATTTTCATGATATTTCGTCATTGACAACCCAAAATGAAAATTGCAAAATGTCTTCAGGGCAATGTGCGACTTTAAAGAGGGGTCGTTCACTGTAAGAGTGCATACAATTATTTTTGACGTCAATACGGTTCAGTGAAAGTACGGGTATGATTGTGACGTGACCCTTCACAGGCTTGGCTCATCATCATTTTCCATCTCAATTTTGCCAAAGGATATTGACACATGGAAAGTCTCATTGGACGCGATGAGCGAATGAATATATTTGTGTGTGCATTGAGGGAAATGAGGCAGATTTATTTCATTGATCGAATGGGCGAATGGAGAAAGCTGAAGGCTCACATTCCCACACGATTCCTTTCGAATTCAACACCCCTTCAAATGCATCTGGTCCTCAGATAGTGGCTCCATACTCTTCGTTTCTCTTCTCTTTTGGCTCTTCAATTCTAATGGGAACATTATAAGGAAGAAGAGCCAAAGAACTATTTTCTCCCTGCTGTGACTGCACTCAGGGAATGCGTAATTAATGAAATTTTGAAAGATGCCTACCACGCACTGCTAATACTGTTCCTGGGAACCGAAACCAAGAAGTCGGCGGCACAGAAAAGACCCAAAGCGGCGCCGGCACTCAATAGCTGTTTCCACACAGTTTCATCCCTATAATGTATTATTGTGGCGGGGTTGGCATTACTTTCGCTAGAGCCAAGTTAAACTATACTAGAGAACCTTTGGTGTGCGTATAGTGTTCTGTGTTCCCCTTCTAACCGTGTTAGTAGTCACCGGATGCTTGTGTGTTGGCGGAAACTCGAGGAAATATTAGCAAAGGAATTCATTGAGAAAGCGTCAAAAAGGAATAAATTGCAGGGTATTATGATCTATGCAAAAAGTAAAAACTTGGGGTACAGAAATTTGAAATGTGGGATTCCTCTTCGCTCATCCTATTTCGCTTTCATTTCTTCAATGGAGCGTATACTGTGTGCAAATGCCAGAGACGAAGACCCTTTTCTTTTGTGGCATTATAAATACAATGCGGTCCAAGAACGAAGAACGAACGTGGATGTTGAAAGGTGAAGACGTATACGTAGCACACTATGACAGTATATAAAGTTATTTCTACACTAATCTATTAGTACTTGTGCCGAAGTCTAGCCCAGAAAAGGAAAGCGACGAAAGAGAAACCGCGTGTGCAGAATTTGAAGAAGGAAAAGATACGTTTGTTCCTTCTTATTGGACTTCTACCCTAAAACCGAACCTGGAAAAATAGTCTAGAATAGTACCTTCATCTCATTGCTTTCCCTTATGTGTGTTTTCCTACTTTGCTTTCTGTGCTATGTTTCAAATTGTAACTCGGTTTAATTTTAACACGCTTTCACTCTCCAAGTGTGTCTAATGTCTTCCTTGTGTCCTCGTCGCTCGCAAAGATTTTTCAACCAGAACGAAAGTCTCATTTGAAGTGAAAGTTGACTTTCACTTTACTAATTTCATCTCCATCACACTCAGAACAAGGACCAGAAGGCACGAACGTCTTTCCAGTGATCCCCAACAACGTCTTCTTTTTTAACATAAGGAGATTCAGATAAATTTCTCATTTTCTTTCAGGATGTTCAACTTTCGAGCACTTGCACTTTTTTCTCTTTACGGCTTTTCTTTTAAGTGACTCACTGACGTCATTTCCTAAGAAGACTAAAAGTCTTTTACGCACAATGCCGTGAAAATGCTTGTGCCTTATATAACAAAATAGTTCTTTTATGATTATTTGATTACATTAGAGCATTCTCTAAATATTTTCTAGAAAACAGGAAATAATTACTTGGAATTACTTTTAATGATTATTCAATTGTTTGAAAATAATTTCCATGTATTGCAAAATCAAAACCGTCTTCACTAACTGGGTAGATGTAGATGTCACATTAGCACTGCACTATCAAACAAGGTTATTGTATATTCTGTCAATTCTGTCAAGGAGTGTATTCAGGAGGCACAAGCAAGGTTACTGTTAACAGGTTTTGGTTAACAACTGGAGTTTGACAGATGAACTCAAAGAATAGGGTAAAGGAAACTTGTCCCAAAATGTCACCTCGGAAAACTCCTATTGAAAACATTTATTGGTGGAAATAAATAGAACACTTACTGCCACGAGTCAATTTTGTCAAAGGAAAGTAACAAAAACTTTTGACGCCTTAGCTCAATTCCATTTATACTTGGAAAATGAAGCAAACATTGTGGAGGAAACGCGTGGGATTATTGCAACACACTTCAAATTCCATTTGGCCTAAAATGTGTGTGTCACAAAGCCTTATATTTGCTCCGGAACTAAAACCACGTGTCAACAAACTAACATTTTCGACTCCAATGATACAAGGACGCTTTCCACTTATGACCACTATGTAAATGGACAACCCGTGGCAATTGCGTTCCGAATTGACACAGATTCAAAGGATTGGCTCATTCCTTTATTTCCTAGGATTGCATTTTGGAAGTTGACAACTTTCCGCATTTTGTATAGTTTGTTCTGCTTTGAATTTGACATAAGAAGAGCGCTTGGCGAAAGCGTAAATCTACACAAAAAGAAGGCAAACAAATTCTTATATGTTGAATAGCCGAAACCTTACTTTATTTACTAACAACCATTTCTAGTACTGTACATTTGAATTTCATCATTATATTACCGATCTATATACACATTACTCAATTCACAATCATATTTATTAACCTTAGAGGAAAGAATTTTTCTATTCAAACTGTTCTGTTTTGTAGTCTAAGCCCGCAATCAAATAACCTAAATCCTTTTGACATTTACAATCAAATTCGATCATTAAAAATAATTGGGATGGGTTTTTGATATTTAAATCGTTGCAAGATACTGTTACATATTAGATAGTAATATAAAAATAGAATTTAGTCGTTCTACTCAGTATTTAATAATTAATACAGGAAGTGTATACAGTACATTTACAAAACACGTGCGTGTTAATTATTAATTGGCAGAGAAAACGAATGCTCAATGGTCGAATCTTACGAACCTACAGTCGATATAACTCTATTGAGTCGGTTTCAATACACTTTACTGTAAGAATTAGAGTGAAAGTAAATTAAGCCCAGTTATTGTCCACGCACGAAGGAACAACCAAACAAGTGATGTGTAGGTGGTGAAGTAAACCGTTTCAAAAAAGCATTAGTTTTGTAAACAATGCTAAACAAACAAAAAGGTGGGAGAGGAAGGCGGTTAAGTAGAAAGAATAAATTCTCCGTCTGTAGTATTATCTGAAGAGGTGCGAGACCACAGCACCGGTTCCACTTGATTCATCCTTCATTGAAGATTCATCCATTTTTGCTCCAGTAAAGTAAAGAAACTTAAGTACCTTTTCTGCCATTAGATGAAGCAAAATGTAATACTTGTCATCCTCTGTATTAAGTTCCATCCATCTAGATTTCATACGACGCGAAAGAGAGAGAGAGAGTGAGTGAGAGAAAGAAGAAACCGAAGACGAAAAAGAGAGGCAAAGGCAATCTGCATTATTCTCTTACTTGAACCAAAGCACCGTTTTCTCAAATTGTAATCCTGAGTCCTGAGAGTGTATCCAGCATTATTGTAGAATATAGCGTCGAATCCATGTCTCAGAATAGCGCACATAGACATACCAAGATTACAAGGTACCATACTACCGCACTTGGTACTACACACACAAGACTTGCATTTCAGAATGTGCAACATTGGCGGCCTAATTCCGAAGAGATGAGGTGCAATGCAAAAGACGTTCGTATCCGTGGTTCGTATCTCTTTTAGCCGAATTGAATAGGAACGCTGAACCCTAACGAAATATCCCGTGAGATCCGAAGAAAAACTGCTATGGGGACAACGTAGCCATGATTGAATTTGGACTTTCTTGTCCTTCGTCTTTCTGCACATCGTATTGGTTTGATGGAATTCAGAATTCCCGCAGTTCAATTGTTCCTAAAACCTTGCTACTTGTGCATATATATGAGCATGACACAAGGCAAAAAAGAAAGTGTCTTTCGTAGCATTATGTCCAATGCATCTGTATAACAAAGGATTATATAGTGTCACGACAGATTTGTTACAACCTCCCTACGATTCACAAGGGTACGACTGTTGAAGCTGAAACATTTCAAGGAATTTAATATTACAGAGAAACGACACAACAAACGTAAAACGTTCTTCCCTTTGACTGTAACATCGTGGGCAGAAAGAAACCCTTTCGTAGCCTTTCAAATGGAAATGGAGTGGATTTGAATAGTGGAACCGTATAATGACGAATTTGCTGGCGTCACAATGGCACGAGGCACAGTCGAGCTCAATCCTCAATTTCTCTGCTTAAATGAGGATTAATTAAGCTCATTTGTTTCATAATGCGCTCGGAGCTCAAGGAAATAAAAGATTTGAACGGTAGGATTTTAAGTTCAGATTTTCCTGTAATGAGCTTAGCCTGGCCAACATTCTCAGATGAATCGGGCGGAAAATCTGAAACACCTTTTGCGGAAATGAAGCCAAAATTTTGAATATTAATAATGTGTAATAATCCATATATATGGAAATTTACAAAATTTAATTATATAATATTCGCCAAATGATAAAGAGAAATGTCAGAACAACATGAAGTAAGCAAATCAAAAGGAAGGAAGAAAAACTATTTGTGTAAAGGCCCAGCGGGAATCGAAAGTAATAGAGAAAAGTCAATCAAAATGTTCACTCCATTGACGATAACACTGTATGTACATTCCAAGTAAAAGTCAACGTATATCGTCAAAAGAAAGCGTTTTTTCAGTTGCTGCTCTGAACGTGCAAAAGTGCATCTCTTCTGGATGACGAAGGTATAGTAACTTCACAACAAGGCGAGTGAAAGGTATTTTTTTAAAAAAAAGTCAAGGACTCCAGGATAAAAAATCACCCGGAAAGGTTAAGTTGGACAGGAGAGAGTGTAGCTTGGGAGAACATGAAGTATAGTCATTCTGTCAAAGGAATGAAAGAAGCATATTTTATCTCCTATCTGATTCTCAACACTGCACACATTGAATAAAAACATTCCGTAGTCAATTTCCTTGTGAACAGAACACTCAAGACTCCCGGTCAAAGTTAGCATACCCTTCAAAGTCACAACACCATTTTTCTAGCAGAATGCTTCCTTCCGGATAAAAGCCGTGTGGTAATTTTGAATCACGTGAGATTGGGCACTAATTGACAATTTGCTTTTGCATGCTCCTAGCAAAGCCATAAAGCGTCGTTCACAAAAAGGAAATGCACTTCGCTCTGTGGTCTCAAAATAATTTAGTGTGGGGCCATGGGATGCCTGTGGCTCTATTTTTCTATTCTTGGTCGTAATGTTGAGTTTTAGCTTCCGTCCTTCACCACCACCATATATAAATTACATAAAAAAAGTGAATTGGATTTTTTTCTCACAGCGCTAATGGATTAGTGCAAAGTAATAGGGAATTGGGTCAGGAAAAAATGAGAGAAAGCATGAAAACGAGAAAAAATACAGCTCCCTTGTTTATTATGCTTTTGTTATGTTATCTAAGCTATTTAAGCTTTTGAAGTAGGAAGGCCAAAAGTCGTCCGTGGCATTGTCCATTAATAAAGGTTTGTCTGCCCAAACTCGAAATACCCCCCATAGAATGTAACAAATGGGAGAAATCTATGTCCATGATATAAAGGTGACGGGAGCATGGCGAAAGATAACGAGTACAATGTGAGCATCGCAGTGGTGATGTTTGCGTATACTACAAACCCAAATACAAATGAGCCAATAATGTTTGTTCAAATTCCAGTTGAATTCCTCCGTCATTCTTTCATCAATTTTTGTCCGTCAGTTGCAGAAGAGGCGCAAAAGACACGAAAAAATTGCACGAGTTATTCTATTAAGGAAGCTTGTCCTACTAGACCTCTCATAATGTTTTATAGTCAGGAGCTGGTTCTATCGAGACAAAAGCATGAAAGCGGATGGGGCAGACTGAAAAATTACAAAGAGTGTAGGCGAGCCAAGTAATATATCTGTCAAAGCGTTGACATGCTCGTACATTAGCTCTTTATGAAGAGGATCTGAGGTCACAAGGGCAAGAGCATTTTCAACAATCTAAAGAATCCATATGGTAGAATAAATTCACGAGCTTTGCAAAAAATATGTTCAAAACGTCAGTGGCTCTGATGTAAACATCAAGAGGAAATACTCGTTTAGTATACAATACTGGATACAAATTACATTAATACACAAAACATCCATATTAACTGATGGGAGTTTTTGTAGTCGGTTGTAATGTAATGTTCGATTTAAGAATTCATCGGAAATGAAAATTACGTACTTCACAAAGCTTAGCCTTTATGTAATGTAGTACGAAGTGACAGTAAAGCATTTTAGAACGACTCACAAAAACATGCTGGTCAAATTTTCAAAGGAATGGAACAGGATGCAGGAAATTGCATAAATATGGAACTCTTCCAACTGAGTTCAACCCGGGTTCAACCTACATAAGCTAAGTGAATCCGTAGGTAGTAGTAGCAGGATCCGGTTCCTGCAAAGTGTCATTAGTATGCACCTTTATACGTCTAATACACGAGAAGTTCAAAAACAAGCATTCCAAACCCCATTATGCGAAATTAAGCTAATCACCCGAATATCCACATCGGCTGAATTCAATTTTAAAGGTGAATGACGTGAATGAGTATATGGTAACTTTGGTAACTTATCATGACTTCAAACTCCTTACCTGTACTCTGGCTGCGTTCGTCTTCGTGGAGTCAACAGTGAGTGGTCCGTTACTTTTACTGGAGCTGGAACAGGGTTTGGCACTGTGACTCCGGTACAATATCCTTGCAATGAGGGAATACAAGACGACGGACAAGAGAAGTGGAATGGCGTAGAAGATAGTCAAGTCTGCAAAGTAGTACCACAAGTATGTTTCTCGGTCCAGTTTGAAGTAGCAGGTTTCAATACTTTCCACAAATCCTCGGTAGTAAACGGGATACGTCTGAGTCAGGAAAAGCCAAGGAAAACAGTACAAAACGGCAAAGATCCAGACAAAAGCGATGATCTTCTTCGCTCTGTTTACCGTGCAGACTGTTTGGGCCAGAAACGGTCGACAAATTGCAATGTACCTAACAAAAAATAGCATTGAAAAAGTAAATAAACATCGTGTGACTTTAAATGTTATATAAAAGTTAGAGTAACTTTATTCTCTGTATTTTAATATTACCTGGTTTTGAGAACCAAAAGATCATTATTTTTATTAGAATTTTAAATTCGTTACATTCTCATCTTTGAAGTATGTATGTCTAACACTACTGAGGCCTCTGGGTATTTTTTACTAGCTCGTTTTATACATGGTTCGAGGGGACTTTTTGTAAAATTTCATAATGGCAATAACACACTCGTTTACATGTGCTCGAACTCATGAAGAACATTGTTTTTGTTCTCCAATGCCTGAAGCTAAATGAGTGGCTGTGCCTTGTCTTTCATTTACAAATTGTAAATGTTATTGAATGTACAATGTAAAAAAGAGAAAGTAACAGTAAGTTTTTCTCTGTAACAAAACAAATATTCACGCACGGTTTGAGTAGGAAAATGAAACAAAAAAAAGCTCGATCAAAGCAGATTTTTGACCTTGGCAAATTGCTCTTTTCTGTGAAGGAAAGAGTTTGAACTTTTCTTCTTTAATGCACGTTTGTGCTACACATTTCTCAGGCCGAGTTAAAATTCCAACGTTCCGAGTTTGTTTGTGTCATGACTTGGAAAAATCCCTTTCATGTCTACGTTTGGTTAGGTTAGGTTGTCTACGTGTATCAAAAACGTCATGGCTAAAAATGAGAATGTAGTAAATTGAACTCAAAACTTGCAGCTGAAACAATAAAATGCAAATTAATTACAACTGCTGTGTACATAGTCGCGCATTTATGGGAACCTAAGTAAAATTTGTATTTGTATTTAAAATTTAAATTCCTTTTACTAAAACATAAATATTACTCTCATGTAAAAAACGTTCTTTGTTTAAACATAATTCAATGTATTCCACACACCAATTTTATATTTCCGAATTTTATAAAAGTGACGTAGTAACTGCATGTCCAATCGGTGAAAGCACAAAGTAAATTCGTATTTATGAGAAACATAAAATTGCAAGTGGCAGTGACAGAATATTGTGCGCCCTGCATTTGAAGTCTACTCAACTTCAAAAATGAATAAATTGAGTAAAATTGAAGTGACAAAATTTCCATATGACAGGAAAGAAATCAAAT
This sequence comes from Harlomillsia oculata, assembly GCA_019776145.1. NCBI lineage: Eukaryota > Metazoa > Arthropoda > Collembola > Entomobryomorpha > Oncopoduridae > Harlomillsia > Harlomillsia oculata. Next base: position 26,456 of record JABASF010000978.1, read on the forward strand.
CTGTTTTTACATACCTTTCCACAGTGAAAGCCGTGAGGCTTAATGAGGATGCATTGATGCCCAAATTCTGAGAGAAGATGAGGACCGCACAGCCCACGTCACCCCAAATCCATTGTGACCCGACTAAGTAGTAGCTGATGATTTCTTGTGGCACCGAAGCAATCAGGACGACACAATCAGCCACAGCTAAGCTGACAAGATAGCAGTTAGTAGGAGAATGCATGCTCTTCGTGCGGGACACGACCAATACGACCATCATGTTCCCAAGAACTCCCACGATAAAGATGATTCCTTGAAATAACGTCCCGACAATTCGGTAAGAGTGTGAAAAGTACATTGGGTCTTCAATCACTCTTGTATCATTAGTGGGGAAACTCGTATTCACCCCTGAGTATTCTGTTGGACTCAACTGCCCAACCTCATCAGAGCAATTGGACGAAGTCAACGCATCAGGACACAAAAACACGGAATCATCCATCATTTTGACTGCCGCTCACGTTTTAATAGTAGTATTCAAACTGAGTATTCTAGTGTTAAGTTTGAATAAACACATGAAACTATAATCAGAGTAAGTCACTAAAGTTGAGGTTGTTCATAAAATAACTAAAGTCACTGTTATCTGTTATACAGTCAATTTGTTCGAACCCGTAAGAGTTGATTGATGAAATACAACACAACAAATTTTCTTCTTTTATGTTGACTTGAGAGGGCACAACAGAAGCATTAAGGAAATTACTCGAGCACAAAGCAATAGTACGCGGATAATTCGTAAAGCTAAACAAGTCTTAACTTCAGCAAACACGATTTTCTTAACAGGATACAGTTTCTGTACAGTTTTCGTATTTTGAATGCTCTTGAGTGAAACTGTGGTTTACAGTGTGGCACAGTCACTTTTGGCCACTTTGGAATGCTTCGCTTTGTTTACCTCGGTGACCGTTTTCACATGACGAAAATCCACAATTGAGGAAGGGTATTTAAAGCTAATTTCCTTCAGGAAATAACGTCTATGGTAATTGCCCAAATAACTTACGTCTTACGTGAAGACAATGGAAGGAGCGAATTTCCTCCCTCAACGGTTTTATGAGAAGGGAAGTCGCAAAGATGAGACTGGCTTAACGCCTATTTTTCAAAGGCTCATCGTATCAAATAAACGCAAATGTAAAGTCAAATTTTGAAAGAACTTGACTCCTATATGCTTGACTAAGAAATGGACACAAAGTATGAGAAGAGCTGGCTTGAAAGAGAAAATGTTGAAAAGTCGAATTTGCTTCCGGGGAAAGTGAGATTCACGCTTAAGACGACAGGACGAGAAAGAGTGATTCCACACCGTCTCTGCCCGATGTGAATATATGGTGGGGAAGGAGAGAATTCTTGAGAGAATGGCTTGTTCTGTATTATCTGTCGGTTTCGGGTTCGAGAAGTTGTGCCCGGGTTGGAAACGCAAAACGTTTCCACTCCACGCGCTGGCGCTTGTCTACGCCAACTGCTCAACAAGAGTAGAAGTGCCTGTCTCTCGCTTCTCTATTTCTTCCTTGCATGTAATGTTTCTCTTGTTTGCCTTGCTGTTGAGAATCCACTGCGCTCCGCTAAAGCAACTTATTCACAAATGCACCGAGTGCAAAAAGACTCACAAGGAAGAAACCCATCTGTCCCTTGTTTTATTTGACGAGTCAAGTTGATCAGGAAAAGGTACTATGAAGTTTTCTTTCGTCCTAAACCTGTCGTACTGTTGAAGGCGTAAAAAACTCAAAAGCGTTATTTTGGCCAACTGGAATAGTCCATTGAGTCCATTGGCACATACACTCAATTTCTGTCAGACTAGAGTGTTTTTTTCAGTACAGATTTTACTGATTGAC
>JABASF010000979.1:0-28297 GCA_019776145.1 Harlomillsia oculata
TACAATTACAAGACTCTAAATGGGAAAACAACTAAAAAAAGTTTGATATTTCTCCGCTCATTTTTTTCTAGTTTAATTAATGTTTGCTGTTCTTCATGAGACGAGACAAGAATTAGGATTCTGAGGAGCAACGAGACGAAAGTCCTTGTAGCAAGCTAGTGGCTTGAGAACATTTCACGATTACTTAAATTGAATCACTCTGTGCACTCTAGTGAAAGTACTAGTATATTTCATTTTCAAGCCTTGACGAGTTGAAATCTAAATGATTTCAATTTAAATGCCATCAAACTGAGTTACAAAGAAATTATATCTCTTGTGCGTTGTAACATGTCACTCGGGTCGACTCGGTAATGTGTTGGCTTTAATTTAATGACAGGGTTTACCAAGCGTGTCGTGTGTAGGCGAAAGTCATGCCATGATGTCATCTCCTCATCACTAAAGTCATCGTACTACTACTACATAGTACTACTTTTACGATATAGTACTACGCTTCATATGTACGAAATTGGAAAGCACATTTAATGTAACAGGGAAAGTATGGAATTCATTAAATCGGGAATCGGGACTCTCGTGGAACTGGATTGTACTAATTGTTTGCATTGTCATTGTTTCGTACTCATTCAAATTCAAATCGAAATGAAAATGAAGTTCTCAAATGAATTACGGGTGGGGCCTTTATTGCATGTGAAACTTAATTCTGTATAATTTCTAATTCTAATCGACGAAAGTGCTGGATACATTACGTAGTACCATGCAGTGCAGATATAAGTGCGCATTATTGAATTAGCATTGCGTACATGTATAAATCAAAATTCGAGCTTCGCCATCACGATTTGCTTACATATTTAATATCTATGGTTGAACTCAAATGACCTTTGGTTTCATATTTCCACCCGGAATTCCCAGATCAATACGTACATGTCTGTACTATCTTAATAAGAGCATTCAAGAAGCGTCTGGGATTCACGGTTCACTCTTTGTGTAACAAAATATACAGATAACACGATAATAGATTGCTTTCACAGCACACGAAAGGAGAAGAGAAGATTAATTATCAGTAGCCCATGCAGTGGAATGCCGATTACAAAATTTTAGTTCAGTGAAAAGCATTACGAAAATGCTTCTCCTGAGACATTAATTTTTTACCATTTCGTACTACATTCTTAGATGGATTGAGGTGAATTCGAACCATTTCTTAGGACAAGGTTCATTGGAATAAAGGAGAAAGAAAGGTCAATAATGCAGGTGGTCGTTCATCAATTAAGCTCATGATTGTGTGGTACACCACAAAGAAGTCCTTTGAGTGGGTTTGAAGTTCCTAGGATAGCAAACTTGTGAAAAGGATGAAAACGCAAACATGCCCACACTTCTGTACACTGTGTAGATTCCTGTCCATAGGTCGATAGTTACTTCTGTACAACCTAACTTTATTGTAGTCTTCCAGAGGACGAAATTGTTGGATCGTCTTCTTCAGATGAGTTGGATCTTTCTCGTTTTTCGTCGTCTCAGTTTCTCGTTTTGTATAGTTTGCTTCCACGACACTCGAATGCACTTTCATTTGGTTCTTGTACTAGTCTTTCCATTCCCTTGGGGTTCCTTTAGTCTGTCTCTGGACTCTCTGTCTCTGTTCCCTCTACCTACTCAAATTGACTTCACTGTCGCAAACGTACACGCTGAAATCGTCCAGTTGAGACCGACTTTTTGAAAACAATGAGTCTCGCTGGCATCGTTGTCTTCAACTCATGATAATAGATTCCGTTATTGAAGTGAACTGATACAAAAACAAAGTCGTATTTTTTGGTCATCGTCATCAACATTTATTTTTCTTCTCCTATCATTACTTTATACTTTCCTTTGATCAGACACAAATAAATGCCAAAACGTAAAAATAAATTTTAAAACGAAATGAACGTTGTTTTATTTTTTGAAATCATGCAAACGATTCCAATCTTGCTTTAATATAGTAGAGTAACTAACTTTCTCGTTTTACTACAAAATTCAAAAGCTCGCTCAATTTATATCGATTTCGGTTGGGACTACTCTTAAGTTGACTATCAATTTTGGAAATCTCAATCTCAAGTAGTGCTTTGCCTAGTTGAACATAGGAAAAGAAATGTAGAAGTAAAAGTAATAAAATAAATGATTGCATGTGGCATTTTGGATATGTCTAGAAGGAAAAAGTTCTTTCAAGACAATTGAGATGAACAGTGTCGTATTTCTAACAAAAAAGGAGTGGAAGTGGGAGGAGGCATATTGTGCCAGTTGTGTCCTCAATTTCCTCCTGGCGATTGATAACAGTAGCTCCACGGGGTTTTCTCTTTCTGGCGTAAATGCTCAATAAACGGGAGCTTCATAATGTCACAGGAAGAGCTGAAAATAAAATGTCAGTGTTGAAGACTTAAAAAGAAGAAGTTTGATACAGATCGATGACCGAAAAAGCATTTTCTGTCACTCTGAGGAAGATAAGGGAAACGTTTTCGTGGCTCGTTGTGGTGTGTGATGAGTCTGATGAGCTTAAAAGTTTGATATTACAGACAGATAATCAATGTAGAAAACAGAAAAGAGGAAAGGACAAATGACAACAGTGGAACGAGACTACGAGAGAACAGTAAAATGAAACGTTCCCATATCTCTCAAACGATTAAGCCTACTCGTATTGACGCCCACACATTAGTTTTCGACCCATTTGACGTCACTTTTTCACTTGTGAAGTTTGTTTCTCTCCTCTGGACCAACTGTTCATCAACTATTCCCATTCTATATTACTATTTGTTTTATTTGCATAGGATGGTTTGTAATATTTTACTATAAAAGGCATCTGTTTCCAAAAGCTGTTTTGGATTGTACCCAAAAAAAGCTGGAAAAATATATGAAGGGAGTGTACATATAAACGGAAATGGGAAAAAGAAATATACGGTGACATTCATTCCCTTCTTTTCATTTTTTTCTCAGTCAACACAAGTAGCGTGCCAACATTAGCCGTAGGATGAGAAAGAAAAACTTTTTTCCTTGTCGTCTTCCCTAGCGTGTTGCTTTTACCAGGAAGAATGCATAAAAAATGCTGGAATTTCCCATTTCGTATTTGCAGGAATTTTTTTCGAATTCCAGAAATAAACTTTCCACTTGGTTTAATGAAGTCCATCGAATGTATTTAAGTTACAAAAAATAAGCAATCAGAACAACCATTTAAGCCTCAATTGCATAAATAACTACAAAACGAACCTTACAAGGTTCTAAAAATACCTGTCAGCAACAAAATTGCCGTTTTGTTTTATCATCAGAGAACATTAATAAGCGGATTACAAAGACCTGATCTCAAAGAACCGAATGTCAGTTTCTGTTTTATGCGTAATCCGCATGTATCCGCCTATTCAATAGTTACAATTCGAGCTTGACGCAACGTCTTCTTCTGTGCGCATAGTAAAAATAACAAAAGCAAAATGCAAAACTTTGCAAACTTAGCAAAAAAGGTTTCACATAGGTGAAAATGTTTGAATTATTCAACGATGCCCTTTGTCTATTCCTTGCAGAATAAAGCTGGACAAATGGCGTCATTACTCACTACTCAACTACTCACAAGTTTTTTCCCTGCGATAATATGTCGTCTTCTATGTAATTTTCACAGTGTCGCTTTCAGTGTACATTCACACGTTCTGAGCCATAAGAAAATTACAGGACAGCTGCAGAGTTGGAACCGTTGCGTGATTAATAAAACATTATCGCTAACTCCGAACTTTTTTCGGTCATTTCCATACATGTTAGACGACCTGTTCTTAGTTGGAATTGTAATACATATTTCACACGAATCTATCAAAGACGACTGTTTCTGTACTTTAATAGTCGAGTCGGTGGTGCTTGTGTTTTTACGGATTTCCTTGCAAATTGTTGATCGTGTGTCAATATCGTCGTGTCGAGCTGTAGCTGTGAATGCAAATTTGAATGGTTGTCATTCATATGAATGATCATTGATCAGATCACAATACTTTTCTTCAAACGTGTCACTAAAAGTCACTATGATTGCAGTCATTCTGACATTATTGAATTGCAATATGATGATTTACTGTTCACCGTCATTATAGTACTTCCCATGGCATTTTGCTACCATAAGGAGAAGAACCAACGCACACTTTGTCGCAAGGTTAATCAATATTAGAAAAAAATCAATAGATCGCATTCAGAGGTAAAGAATTCGCAGACAACCCATGCATCAAGCAAACAAAGAGTCCATTTCGTCTTTTTGCTATTTTGAGAAGTGCCCTTTGCTTCACCGCTGAGCTGACGTCGGGTTTTCTTGTCACTTATCGCTTTATGTAATTTCTTTTTATCGATTTGGATCAATTTGTCATGTCAAGTTAACGCTCTTTTTAGCAAAGATCGTTAAAACCGTTACTGCATGTGAGTTGACGAATTTGGTTTGGTAAGCAAGTCACATAAACAGAAAAAAGACACGCAATTGAAGTCTTTGTCGCGAATTACGTCGAAGGAAACTTTGCGAATACAAACAGGGTCAGTTATAAAAGTTACTGGGGCGAGACTCTCCCGTGGACGTGAATGGAACATGATTTTCTTCCAGATGGCAAAGAAAGAAAGTTGAAATGTTCCGCTGCTCTTCCCTTTCGCTAGAATCGTCTTAACTTTATATGTCGAATCGACCTTTTGCGTTTCGCAGTCTTCGGAGATTTTCACTTTTCACATCTGTACTTTAGTACTTGCCATAACGAAAAGGTGCATTCTAGTACGTACTAACGTACAAAGTTGAACATTGAATTGTGACCTTTCCGGAAGAATGGAACACGAAAAAAAGATGTTCTTTTACTCAATTTATACTATTGGAATTGTAAAAGTCTTGGAATCTGTAACAAGTTAACCAGTAAGATAAAAGAAATAAAAACAACCAGATTTATTGGAGTAGAAAACAATTTCGTGGTGAAAGCACACATAAACAAAGTCTTTTATCTAATAGACACACTCATCTTTTAAACCGTGATTGAATTGAGTTTATTTTATTGAGTGTTTTATTGTATTAGTTTGTGAGAAATTGTGTTTAACTGCTGTTGTGGATCTCACCATCTCACCTCTAAAATTCCCTGTTGTTTTGTTTTTATGTCTGTAATATAGTAAGACCGCATGATGAAATGACGTCGTAACTGCCGACTGAATTTCGTTTTTTTATGTTTTCCGACGTGAGAGAAAAGTTGAGCAAAGCAAAAGGAGGCAAAACGCCAAAAAACGCTGAAAGTTAAGTCTAGAAAGTGGATAGAAGGCGGACGGAGATGAATAGAAGTGCAAAGGGCAGACCGACACGGGAAATACCCCTTGACTTTCTCTTTTCTGTACTAAGGGAAGATATGCGCGTGGGCGTATAATCACATAAATGGAAAAGCTCGTTCTATGCTCTCACTTTTGCAATCGGAGGGATTTGCTTTGGTACTTGCCAAAAATAGCAAACACCAACTTTTCACCCTAAACTTTTCCTGGCGTTTTGACTGCACCATTGCTAAACTCAAATGGGGTTTCCTCTTGTACTGACAATAGAAAAATTAGTTGTAACACTAATACGAACTTACTTGATCACTTCTAAATACTTGAGCATTGTCAGGATTTGGTCTGCCTGTTTTGTACCTTACGATGTCAACAGGATTTTCACTTGCCTGAAAACAACTAATTAGCACAAGTATCGCATTGTATTCGCTAATAATTAATGGAGTCTAAATTGCAAAACCTGCAATGTTTGGGACTTGGCGACTTGGGACTACAATACGACCAACCCACGCGAATACCCCTGAAAACGCCAAAAACGTACTTACATAACGTTAACATAAGCAAAGGAAGATGCGGTATAAGATTTCCTACGCGATTCTCATCGATTTTCCGTTCTCCTTTTCAGGATTCACAAGATTTCGCAACGTAATCCGGACATGTGGTGATGGTTTCTAAATTCTATAATGCAAAAACCACTGGCGTTGGCGTATCGTGCTGTGCAAAAACAAAATAATATTCTCTCGAGTCGGTTCCTGCCAGCCAGGCTTTGTTGACTGCAAAACGTATCTGACGTTTTCACTTCCCCTCGGGAAATTTAACAATTGCCATTAGCCATTGCCATTAACTATATTACCGACTACCGATGAAATTAGACCCGTCTTTGCTTGGAGTTCAAGATCCACAATTTATAAATGTGAAATCTGCGTTCATCTGATGAGCACAAAATGACATTAGCAAACAAATTCCTTCGTTTTGGTCTATTCGGTCAGAATCGTGACCTAATTGAATTTCTTCCGCTTAACTTGGAGACTTGTAAAAAGGAGCCATGATTGTTCGTGTTTCCGCACGTGAACTTTTGTTTAGTAGAAGGCCTGTGATCATCATTAGGATCTGGTAACCGCTTTTAGAGGTTAGACTTCCTTGTGAAATTGGAGATTTCAAGGGAACATTCTTCATCGTTCGTGTCCCTTAATTACAAATCCACGTGAGCGTACAATTGCACCGAAATTATATCTGGAGGAAGTATGCGAATGATTTTCTATTGACGTCATTGCATTCCCTTGAAAAGCTTTGTATCTGTATTTTAACAATGAGCTGATGGAATTCATGGAATATGAACTCGTCGTATCATCTTCTACAGTATTTTTGATTTATTACAGGTTGTCTCTTCAGTAAAACGCTTTGTGAGGAGAAATTGGAATGGTGCTACGATGGTAAGTTGAAATTTAATACTAACTCGAATTTTTCTTCCAATCTGTCGGATCCTATTGATATTTTTCGTAGAAATGAAGTAATTATTTTGAGTATTGGGCCTGGGCCTTATTTCTCAAAATTGCAATAACAAAAAGAATGTTTGTTATTCCTTTAGTATTGGATTGGATGAATCATGTCGAAGCTGTAAATTATTTTTCGAAATGGAAGTGAAAAAATTCTGCTTTCATTCGTAATAATAACAACGATGTAGAATGAACTTCTTCATTAGATTAGAGCTCTCATAGACTGAAGGAAAGGCAGATAAGAATAATTGGATAGATTTTTTCGAAATTACAAATTATTTTCGATGATATTACTATTATTACACACAGTCATTATTACTTATATATAGTTATAGTATATTTGGTATCACATTCAATGGTATATTTTGCTTCCTTTCAGACTATGCGTTCGGCCGGTGTTTGCCCATCTACGGCGTTATCGATGAAAGCAGTCTATATCGGTACAACTGCGGTGACATTTACAATTTTTTGTGCCACTTTTTTTATGCCATTGTGCTTTTAAGATAAGAATTTTAGGACTATAAATGGAACGAGTTGCTTTCACCTTTCACCTTTGCCAATTATTCTACGTATTTTATTTACATTTCCTTTCTACGTCTTTCCTGTTCCTCTTATTTCATGTGTCGGCAGGAGCCTTTCGCTTGTGCAAGACGAACGGAGTGTAGTTTAATGTTGTCAACATCCGCCGTTCAATGCACTAAAAGCGAAACTACTGCTGAGTCAGCCATCCGTACGAAAGTAGACTTGTGGCTACAATTACATAAGTCCTACTTTTTCATACGAAACAGCTTCACTTTCGCTTGTTCAATCCTGCAATTTTCAGGCATGAAATTTGCACAACTTCCTTTTATCTCCAGAAAGTTATTATGCAAATGTACCTTAATTTTTAAAATTACTTGTTTTTCATACCGAGTAAGATTGTATTTTTTGTTTCAGCTACGATTTGAGCGAGGGAGACACGCATTCCGTAGAGAAGGAAATGGAACGTCTTTTCAATCAAGGGTACCGATGGGGACATTCGTACACGCAGTGTGTCCTACAAAACGTCCTAGACGCTATAAAACGCGGGTAAGTTGTCCACCATTATTAATTTGCTGATTCTGATCATTGGAGCTACTAGCCATGGATTTAAAGCCCGCAAATAAAAACCTAATCTGGTTTAAGTAAATAATACCAGTTCCCGGACAGTAAATGAGGCGTATTTAACGTTAATCATACCATAAAATGGAAATGTGACAAGGCAACAAAGTCGTTTCGCTAAATCCTGTATTGAGCAATGTGCGATTAATGAAGAAAAGCTATGGGATTTGCAAACTTTGTAATCCTGATCGCTCTACTTTGTCCGTTATGCTAAGAAAATGACGTATATGGAATCTTCAGCTATAGTTCCAAATTCGTAGATGTTCTCGCATTAAACATTTAATGCGGAATTTTGGACACGAAACGCAATAAATTAAATACGTTTTTTTAATGAACATAAAATTACTGTAAAGCATAGAGAGATGTTGCACTTAACGTAGCAGAAGGTCAGGAAATGAAGCCAGCTGGCTCAATTCAGCTCACAAGATGACACATGGTTCCGAAGTCATAAAATACAAAAAAAACAAACTTTGTATTGTTTTTGCAGTAGGGGATAATCCATTTAGATGTGAGTTAAGTGAAGTGTATGCGCAGAGTACAAAAACATTCATCCCAAAATGTATTTTACTTACGACAATGTGAACTTTGGAAACGAACGTTTTATTCGAGAAAAGTGCAGCACTAAGAGAAGAGAGTTTAATTAAATTTTAGTTTCCCAACGGCTGTATTTCATACTGTAATTTTTCAATGTATCTTTGTTAGAACAACGTGGGAGTACGACAATTGTGAAGAAAATAGAGATCAAGACTTGGAAGGGGCTCTGAAAGCATTTGAGGATGATGTGGATCCTTTTAATACGGCTTTTATACGATTTTCGCCGAGCAATGTCAACCCGCATGGATCCTTTGCAGATGAATCATATCGACCTTCCGTACAAAACGCAGTTATTGAAACTCAACCTGGGTTCGTCACTGGAAAGTCGCCTGCTGCCGGATCCAAACTAAAAACGATGGACGAATACCAAGTTTTAGAATTAGAACCAGCAGGTGAATTATACTTAGTTTTTGTGTAAACAAAGAACGCTAAATGTTAGTATGTGCTAGGCTGAAGTTCGCAGCAAGAACATTGGATGATGAAACGATGACGTAATGAAAAATTATGTTGTTTTCTTTCACAGAAGAGAAGTGGTTAGAAGACGCATTTCAAGATTACATCCAAGACGATTCTGAGAATGCAGCGGTTTTGGAGAAACTAGAAAAAATCAAGAACAAAGGGAATAATAGACCAAGTCGACCGCAAATGAGAGAAAAGAAGGATCAAGAAAGAGATGAAAATGCAGCAACAAGAGATGCTTTGTTGAAAGAAATTGCAATGAAAGCAGCAGCTGAAGACATGGCCAACAATGTTTTATATGAGCAATCTAATGACGACAATTCTGTTCCTAAAATATTTTCACCAGTGTATAACACACCAGCGCTTTTTCGACGAGGTTACGAGGTACGTTAAAATTTAATTTCGTTGCTGACGTACACGATTATTGATATTAATAATTAGTTACATAGTATATTAAAAATAGTAAGAAACAGTATGATAATATATTCATACTATGCCACAGGACCTCAAAGAAAACTTTTTTGAAATAGAGGAAGTGAAAGGGAATATTACACAAACTCATCATGATTGCGTAATAAGTGCTTTACAATTCTTTGTTGAGTAAAATCTATGGAAATCAATAATTACTGCGATAAACAGGCAGCTCCGTTCCAGAAAGACTGCAAGTGCCAAACTGTGTAGTTTGCTCTCAACCTGATTCTGGTGAAAGCGGTGAAAGTGTGGCTGAGTTCGCAAGAGCGCGCTAGTAATGCAATCTGGAAATACCGCTTCTAGTCCTCTCGCTTACGCTTGCAGCGAACCAACAAGCGTACACTTTTGTTGCTTTCCAATTTGGCGAAGTTTAAAAAAAATTCTACTGAAATACGAAATTGGAAAGACAAGTTTTACCCGCTATCCGCATACGCATTGGACACCTATACGCAAAAACCTTTTCTGCAGTCAGTAAAAATCTACACAGACGAGTACAGGGTTAAAGAATATTTTTTACTTTTTTAGGGTTCTTTCACTCTTTCATATCATACATCGTTGCAATATAACACATAATAATATTATATGTGCATTGCACGTTCTTCATTAAATATTTGAGATACTTCCAAACAACATGATCTATTAGTATCTATACTGTGTTATTAAAATCATATTGAGGGAAACAATGAGAGAAAATGGCCCAAGTTAATCTTCGTCTGGTGCGTTTTCGAGAAAGTTAGTGTACAATACAACTTAGGGCGCATATAGAAGTCTGTTTAGTTTTCTTATGGTATTGCAAAGTTGACGTTAATGCTCATGAGTCGTGGCCTAAATGCCGTGTTATTTGTCAGTCGAAAGATGATGGACCTGTGAACGGCGGTTCTGGAAACGAAGACTTGAGTGCAGAGGAGGAGGAAGCTTTACTCCGGTTACTGAGTGATTTGATTGCTGGGGAAGTCGAAGGGGCAGGCCCCGGCGCGTCTATGGACGGATCCTCTGATATAAAAGAGTCACAGGTGAGCTACGGCGACACACGTTCCGGCTCCTACCCTGGACAAGGGTGGGAGCCGGCCGGGTTCTTCGATGCCCGGGACGAAATACAAGACGAGGACGAGGATCCATCTGCCTTAACTGAAGGCGACCTCGTCAAATATCTCAACAACAACAATTGGAAAAAGACTGCGTCCTTAAAGCGATTTCTTGACAGCCGATCGCTTGGTGACAATGGGGACGCAGAAGGTATCGAACTCGAAACTTTCCCTTTCCTTCAAGACACGGGCGGGTTTGAAAGACAAGAAAGGCTAGACGTAAAGAAACCAGGGCCCTGGTACAGAACGGTGAACAACTTTGCTTTCGACGAAAAGGTAATTTTAAAAGTTGACATTTCGTATATAATTCTGCACATTTTATTCATAATTTCAAGATGTCACACGGCCAAGACATTTAATCTCCTAAAAAGCTCATTGCATTTATAAGTATTCGTTTTACTGCTCGAATATAACAATATTTTAATAATGTTTAGCTAACCTGGTACACTCTATATTTTAATGGCATCAAAATTTGGCATACATTAGTGCACTTCGGGCTATTTGGTTTTCCTGTAAAAGTACTGCATAGTTACTGCAGTTTGAATAGGTTTGATTATACACAAGGCTTCTTCATCCCAATACCAGACCGTCATTTAGCATTAGCTTCATCTCTTTTTGAAAGCTTTTTCTCGTAATAATTCCATTGCCATCCACTTTAGGCTTTAGGACACCCTTTTTTGCCGTTTTATTCTGTGCCTTTCTGCCGCCCACACAAAGAGATCTTCTTGGAAGTGTTTTTCAGACGGCGGTGGTGGTGACGGAAAAGCAAAGATGTGACAGTCTTTCCTTTCTTGATCGAAAAAAATAGGAAAGCTACATATGAAATACCCAGTGGAAATTTAATTTTGTTCAACGTATGTCTAGTCATTACGCCTACTGAAAATCAAAGAGGGAAACGAATGTAATTGGACGTTTCGTAAACGGAGGCATAACGTTATTAATTTTAAGTATCTACGGAGTATTGAGTTTCCAGCATGAAAAGAAAGAAGGCTTTTATGATGTTGTCAAATTGTCATTAATATGAAGTTGTAAAGCTTTCTGGATAGACAAACAAGGACACTCACGTCCGTTTATTATACACATAAGAATAATGTAATGGGAAGGTGAGACGAGCCACATGGCTTTGTAACGAGTATTATTGCTTGTAAAATTGCTCGACATACGACGTTTCCCACAAGGACGAAAAACACCGACTTTAACAATAACAGACAAAAGAAACTGAAAGCATGAAAAACACGACAAACAAGACATCCTTAGTAAAGGGAGCAGACTGAGCAGAGGCAGCGAAGCATGGTGAGAGCGTCCTGGAAACCTCTGACGTTTCCACGTAACAACCTAACCACTCAGTTCTGTCCCAACCGCATCGCATCTCACTGCTTGCTCTTTTGCTTCCTCTGCTTTCACCACCTCTATATGCTTTCTCCTGCTTTCACCACTCACCACTGTAGAAGGATTTTCCAGAATATTCTTCCAGATCACCGGATGCATCCATCTTCTCGTTTCCCCTCCCACTTCTGAATTCTGTATTCTTTTCCTCCTTTCCTGTCTACCGTTGCTCCTTTCCTGTCGTGTAAAACTTTTTTGATTACCCATACCACACCTTATAGATTCTTTGCTTTACTTGTTTATACATGAGGTTTTATGTTTTCACAATGACTTCATCTGCTTGCAAACCACGGGTATGACCCAATCATCCATTCAATTAAATTGTGTAACCTCGGTCTGTCAAGTCTGTCTCAGGCTTCAGCCAAAACGCTTGCAACGTGATCTCTTGTTTTACTGTCTCGAAGAACATCATTATGTTTTTTGGGAGCACTTTAGGGTTTTGATGTCATACTGTCTGTACGAGTGATACACAGGAGTGTCGTTTTGTGTGCACTTAGACATTTCCAATCATAAAACATTTAGGCATTCAAAGCGTAGACAATAGAAAGGCAAACACTGCGAATATACAATGTCTTGTAGCACCACTATAAGGATAAAGGATATGTTCCAGGAAAATTACGAAATCTTTCCTATTCTCCTTTCCGGACAACTTGTTGACTTTTCTCTTGCATTATTTATGAGAATGTTCGCTTAGCATCACTCTCACTTACCAAGCGTTATGTACTTGGGCGAATCTTGAGCAATAGCGTAGATCTTGATAAATAAGTCTAATCAGTTGGTCTGGTTCATGACCTTTTGTAGTTGGAGTCAGAACAACCGACTGGAAGTGTCAAGAAGGAGAGACCTAGGGGAATAAATGACAATCTGGAGTTCATTGGAAATTTTGGTCCTGCGGATATGAATGCTCAGTATGCATCCGATGAGCTTCAAGGTATGATCTTACTTTCGGAATTTTTTATAAATGCACATGATAAATTCCACAGCAATCATTATATAGTATCATTCAAATCGACTGCCTGTGTCGTTTCCGTGATTGGGGTAGCGTGAGACATTTGACTTCGAATCACTCGTATGGCATTGGCAATTGGCATACACCATCAGCATTTACGCCTGTATAAACACGAGTGCCTCATGCCGTTTTGCATGCATGAAATCTGCGTATCGTAAAATAACGTGGACGCAGTACAATAAGGAGAGAATGATTTGAGATATTTGAATGATAAAGCGCTCTCGTCTTAATAATATGCAATGCAATAAATAAAATGAAACATAATTTTTACACGATTTTTTCCACAGCATCGCATTCGGCAGAACTGGCAGCTTCCCACGTGGCCGGCAGCGACGAGCCTATTCTTCAGCAGGTGGGTGGAAAGCGCTTTTTATGTCAGCTTTTTAGATAAGCTTCTTAGCTTATTTTCTTCAGATAAACTGCGTGCTTCTCGTTTTTTAAAGAAACATAACACTACACCTACGCAGTTGCTCATTACTGACATTACTGTCATTCATCCTCATAAAAGCACATCATTTGTAGTTTATTTTTGAGAAAGTTTAGTCATAATTATATGGATGGAAAAATCTCAAATTGGGGTACCTTGAGACTTTTGGGACCGAACGTTGATTTTTTTCCAGTCTATCATCTTTTCCATTGTCCAAAGTTTGTTTAGTATCATGGTCTGATTGCGTTCCCAAGAACGTGCTCGTATGTGCAATTGCAATGACATAGGACGGAACGTTGATTTTTTTCCAGTCTATCATCTTTTCCATTGTCCAAAGTTTGTTTAGTATCATGGTCTGATTGCGTTCCCAAGAACGTGCTCGTATGTGCAATTGCAATGACATGTGCATGTGACAAAGTAATTAAATATGATGTTCTGTAGTTTGATGTAAAGTTAAACTGTGAGCAAAATGATCATGAAATGACACGAGTTCTCACAGTTTTCTAAGTATCAGCAAAACAGGGAAAGCAAGGTATTGAAGTGTTGAAATTACTTGTCAAACTTTAAGCTTTCTTTACACATTCCAAGCTTTTATTTGTATTTCCAAAAGTACAACTTTACGTATGCATACTATAGTTATACCTTGAAGTATTTTAATAAAAGTTGTTCAAGGTACTTTCTTGTACAATTTTCACCTGTCAGAATCAGTTCAGATTCAAAAGCACAATTCAGGATTTAGAAACTTTTATATTTAAAGGATTGCGTACCCAGAAATCGTACTTTCTGCACAAGGACTTTTGACTTTGAAATGATCCTTATTAGGTATGGGATTGAACAAACAATTTTACTTCTTTGGTTCTTTTACCAGAGATTTTAGTAACGCAAAAGTTTGAGCGTATAGCTATATGTTACAGGCAAAAATGAAAACGTTTCTGATGAAAGTTTTCATCATTTCCAAAATCGTTTTTCTGGTAATCCGAAATTTCCAAATCCTGGTTTGGTGATTCGTATTCCTTCCATGAAGCTAAGATGAACGATGGATTGCTTCTTCATACTTGCTACCAAAAGCAATCAAAATCAAACGCTTGACTTGTGGGATTTAACCTGAAGGCAGATAAACTGCGCACTTCAATCAGAGGAATCTGTGAAACCCCAAAAGTGACAATCTATTCTTTGCCCTGAGGCTTCTTTCCGACCACATTACCATTTCGTTTAGCTTGATCTCTGATCAACTTGTGTGTCGATAGCTGTTTGAGATTATATTTTGATATTCTAGCTCAGAAAAACGATCAGGCTTTGAAATTTGAGTACGTCAATAACTTTACGGTGGTCGACATTGTACTATTCGTAAATTCGTACTTGCTGATACCAGACGCCAGATGCTTGCATGAGAGAAATAGGTTTTGGAAAATGGAGACCTGAAAATCTATCTCTGAAAACTCCGGCGTAGCCCTAATTTAATTTAGGTTGGAGAGTGTTTGATTTTAGTTGATGAAGGGTTTTGATGCTTCCCGAGTCCATCTCGCATTCGCATTTCGCACAGCTCCAACGGGAAACATGAGATTGTACAAATAACATTTCTGTGTAAATAGTGAACTTGATCGTTACATAGGAATAGGACAGACGAATCGGTTTTTCTTGGATAGTGACAACAGTAAAATAACAGACTTTAGTAGATTTTTCAAAATCACATCTTGTATACATTACACGGTTCCCTGGATTTGTAGATCGGCTCGAAAAACGTGGCCATTAGTGGGAACTTGATGAAAAAGGCTGCTCCAATCGTCTTTAACTCGATTGATCCTTCTGGGCAAGATTATGAAGATCGTTTGGACATCATTGATACTTCCTACGTTAATCTTTATCTATCGAGAGAGTACGTGGAATAAACATTTAACAATAACTGCTACTGTTTGGATTTTAATAAAACTGACTTTATTAAACTAATTAACATTTAAATTAACTAGTCTAAGCTGGAGTGAACGGAAAGAACTGATCGAACTACTAGAAAGTATTTTGGATCTCCAACCTGAGTGGATCTCCAACATTTGGTACATAATAAAAATTGAAGTCGTTCTTTTCTTTATACTGATCACGATTAAATGATCAAAGAGAAAATTGATCCTCAAATCCATTACCACATTAAATATATTGTATATTTCAGGATGGATCACAACAACGTATTCACATTTAAAGTAAATCCACAAAAATACACAAACGCCAGCGAAGTAGTTCGCAAAATACGTAAGTGGCAAATAAAAATTCTTTTGATTCCATCCTGTTTCTCCTTGAACGAACCTAATATCTTTTGTGATGAAACACACTTTCTGCGTTTCAATTCATGAAGACAAATAAAGTATCACATAATAAGCAAATAAAATTTAATACACTTTCAAGTGATCTCCTCATCCCAAGCTAGATTTTACTTGTGCAAATACTATTTGATAAAAGGCTTTTTCCTTTTGTACATAAAATATGATGGTGAAATCGTGACCTGGTCTTTATTGGGTTTCGTTTCCCAGAAAATGATTCCGTACTTGCTGAGATCCGCAAGGAGATGAACTTGGACATTTCAAAAGCTGACGTGGGAATCCGAGCAAATGTGAGTCGCTTTTCTTTCCTTGTGGTCCAATGGTCTTAATATTGCTTTTGTCTCTATGGCTTACAATTTTCAACCTAAGGCAGTTTTGAACATCCGGATGTCTGCAATATTTCCCATTGTATGCTAATATTTCGAAACCAGCACTAGTTTTAATAACACTCCACTCGCATCTCCTTTATAGGAACCCTATATATTCTATATGTACATATCAAAAATCATAAATATCACAAAATCTGCTTTCTCCCGCCCGTAATGCACTCCTTGAGCTCCGGGAAAAAATCTTTAATGCCCGCTTTAGCCATTATCTTTCCTTCCTCATCAACCTGATTCTAGTCGAATATCATGCGGAATCGTTACACCCTAGAAACATACTATGTAGTCCTGGTATACATACATTCATATATCACACTATATAAAATATCACACTTCATAGTCGTATATCAGTCACATGTCGTTGATTCGCTTTCTCGTGTCCTACTTTCATTATTACTTCTTTTTGCGTTACTGATCTTTTTGTTTTTTGTTGTTTTTCTAAGATATCAAGTGTCACGTTTCCATTAGTTGTTTCAAATCTCCGTCGTCAGCTTATGTAGCAAAAGAAAGCGACTGAATAAAACATGTTCATTAGAGAGGAGAGAGCAATTCTATATAAAAGTTAGGAATTTGTTCCAGACGAGTCGAGATGAAGTCTCTACAAAAGCCAAGGACACTCAAACGAAAGATGTAGTCAGTAAATAAAATTGTCAAACTTTCTCCCAAGGTAGAGGTTGTGAATAGAAATTGGTGTTTAATTGTATGGTTTTTAGATCATGCATTAGATCATGTTTCAAAAGATGAGAGTTTTGAAAATGAATCAGGATATTACACACTGTGTCACAACAAAAGGAAAGAAAAAGTTCAATCAATAAAAGTGTCAACATAAGGTCCAGAAAAACCCTGGATGTGAAAGGTAAGAGACACGACACCTTCAAACACAAAGCAGTTAAAGAGTTTGTCCTCACAAACGGACCAAAATTGAAATGATGTTTTATCATCATCAAAAGACTAGGAGAAAGTGGGACATTCGACTCAGCACGTCGTCAGTAGGAAGCAATAGGTAGGAAAAGTTGTTATTTGAATTACATGAATAGTCCTATGGACGGGATATAAGGCTATAAGGTTACCACGGGCTTCAAAGGAACATCAAACTCACTTCTCTTCACTTCCTCCCTTTTCCAACTTGTAGAACGTTGAGAAAAGCAAGAGAAAAACGTTGTTTTCACATTTCCTTTTACATTTCCATTTGCCTTCTTTTCCCTCTCTTGCCCACGCTTTTTTCATCTCAAAGTTTTGAGTCAAAGTGGCGAAATTGAGCCCACGCCTTAGCTCGAAAGAGAATTGAATTGAGAGTTAACAGGTTTTTCACTTGTGCGATTTCCTGTCTGCCACAAGAGATCAGAAGTCCAGTTGTTCTCAAAGTTCCTTTTGTACTGTATTTCCCTTGTTCCTTGGAACTCCTTCAGAATGAGTTGATCGGATTTGAATTGCTTGCATAGAGACTAGGCTAGAGTATAACTCAGACACGATCACAGAGCACAATGCTTTGGCATTTGCATTTGGCAATAGTCGCTTTGACAAATACAAATTCACGTTCATATTTCAGTTCAGCTTTTGAGCCCGAAAAATGTTTCTGGCGAAAAAATAAATAAAACCATCTGACAAAGAATCGTGAAAACACGTTCCAGGGATTTTGGTTTTTTTTATTTCGTTTGGAAATTGGAATACCTTGAAGTAAACAATAAACTTGTTGACGCAATTTTTATAACATTACTTGAGCTGGAAAAATAAGCTATGCCACGTGCCATTTTACATTGAAAATACACTTGAAAAGCCACAAAGGAGTAATAAAATAGCAAAAGTTCTAGTGCGTCCACCATGTGCAAAAGTTGTTCTTCTAAATGACAGCTCACAACATACTTTTGCGCTTTTCAGGAACCACATTAATGGGTTCTCAATGCTCATGTAATAGTCGCAATACGTTTTTATGTTGTTGCAGAACATGGCTCCCTTTGCCCAAGCACTCTCCGAAGACCCAATGGTGAACAACAAAATGGTCATTGCAACATTTGCAGTTTGCGGACTCGTAGCAGCAGTTTTGGTAGCAACTGTATCACTCTATCTCATTCGTAAACATGCCAAGTCGAGAGAAAAAATGTCCAGACTGTCAGATGACGATCCCTCAGTGGAAGCATGTCGTGATTACCAGGTATACAATCCAATATCCTTACATTCCAAAAATTCCAACGTTGACTTGAATTTTTGCCTTTATTGCGATTTTTGATTCTAAAATTGTGCACTTGCAACTTTTTTTCCAGGACCTGTGCCGAGCAAGGATGGCCGGAACGAAAGCAGCAGAGAAGATGGAACCAATTCACGGTGCAGTGCAAAGAGTAACCAGCACCATGTCTCGTGACTCAGAAAATGGCACACAGTCCTCCAGGTCCTCCACATCTTCTTGGTTAGCTCGTGCATGCAATTTTGTTGTCCTGTCTCTCATTGTTGCAAAAATCGTTTTTAATGCTTCATGCTTCTGCTAATTTTACGCCATACTTTTTCTGCAAAAAGTAAACGCGTCGTAAAAGAACTCCAGTACAGAACTCCGTAGAACCACGTTTTTATACTTTGCAATATTAAAAAGGAGTCCTTTCTATTTATAAGAATACTTCAGTGATTTACATTTTAATGGAAACAAAGAGCAAAAGAATGTTTGTGAAGGATAAAAAAGTATTTATTCATGCTGTTTCTTTCTAACTTTGCTTTTGGTTGACACGAGACAAGGAACGTATACTTACAGGAAAGGCTTTACTTCAGTTTTGCATTTAATTCATAGCATCATTGCATTGAAATGGAAGACGAGAAAGAGAGGACTGCGTGTCATTCTTAATGAATGATCTTTGTTGGCTGACGAAGAGCGAAATGGAAATTGAAGGTTGTGAATTGTAAAGGAGGAAAGAGGATCAGTTTTGTGGGCACTAAAGAGAGAAGCAGGATCCTCTGTAAAGTGAAATGGATTTAATGCCATATTTGCTTGCCATTACATTTCATGCCTTTCTGTCTGTTTGAGGTTTAATTTGCGTTATACAAGTAAAGGATGTTTCATGACATGACAAGCTCACTTTGTTTACCTCTCACTTTGATTTCCTTTCATAATAAAGCTTTATAAGTGCATTTAATAACAAAGTGGTCGTGTGGAGTCGAGGAGGCTTTTATCGAGGTCTACCGCAGAGATTCTGATATTCTGATTTTGACCTACTTTAGTTTTAGCTTCTTGTCAACTAAAAGACTACTTTCGACAACCTTAATAAACTGTATTCATGCAAATTCCCCTTTGCCATTTTCGATAGCGTTACAACATTTTAAAAGCTGAATTATAAACGTCAAGCAGCTTTACTCAGAAAGAGACATTCGACAAACAAGCTTTAATTTTGCTTCTTTAGTTCTTAAAATTCGTCGAATTCATTTTCCACTTTCATTGCCTTTCATATTACACCAAATATCAAAATGCCAAACTCAAATATGGTGACTACTGCTCCTGCTAATTTTGCTAATGTCGTTTCCGCCCATTATTATTTCAGGAGTGAAGAACCTGTCGTGACCAACATGGACATTTCTACAGGTCATATGGTCCTGGTACGTTTTATCGATCCACTTGCATTAAATACATCGTTTAGAGTTCTTTCCTATGTTGTCCCCCTTCGCTTTCTCTTACAGTCTTGCCTAACTTTATTTAACTTGTTTTTCATGTTGTGTTAGTCGTACATGGAAGATCACTTGAAAAAGAAAGATCGACTGGACCAGGAATGGGCAGGCTTATGTGCCTACGAGGCAGATCCCTGCAGTACGAGCATTGCTGAAAAGGTATTTTCGCCTATCTTCAACACGCATAATTTATACTGACTTTGACTTTCACTGGAAGTAGAATGTCGTGTAAAGTTCAATATCAAATATTTATTGTGTTGCATTTTCAACAGCCGGAGAATGCAAAGAAAAACAGACAGAGTAATGCATTACCATACGATCATTCTAGAGTCATTCTCAATGATATGGCCAATGTGAATGGCACTGACTACATAAATGCATCGACAATTGTGAGCAATTATTGACTTGATTCGTTGATTCTATTGTATTAAACTATGAACCGTTGATCGAGTATTAATTTGCCACCTGTTCGATTTTCTGTCAGACGGATCATGATCCTCGTAACCCGGCTTACATTGCAACTCAAGGCCCTTTGCCCACAACAGCAGCGGATTTTTGGCAAATGGTATGGGAGCAAGGGAGCGTTGTCATTGTCACACTCACAAAGTTGTCGGAAGGTGCCACGGCTCAGTGTCATCGATACTGGCCAGAAGAAGGTTCGGAGTTGCATCATATCTACGAGGTACATTTAGTAAGCGAACATATTTGGTGTGACGAATACCTCGTGCGAAGTTTTTACCTGAAGAACTTGAAGACGGGAGAGACGAGAACTGTGACCCAATTTCACTTTTTGGCTTGGCCTGAAAACAACGTTCCACAGAGCACAAAGGCTCTCCTTGAATTCCGAAGGTAATTACATTTTATAATAAAGCAACCCTTCAACTCACTTGACACTTGTAGTTTGTTGTAGTTGTATCAATACCGCACCACGAAAACCGTTTATTTTATACATCTTTTGAAGAATTTACTTTTGCTTTTGTACGTTCAACTTTATGTAGTTTGTATTACTTATTTAGTAATTAATTTTGTACAACTCAATCAAATCCATTTTGACTAAAAGTTGAGTTTCGCAAATGTAGTCAAGTTTCACCACTTTCACCACACGAGCTACCTATTTGTAATTATTAGTTTAACTCAAGCTTTCTTGATTCAAACTGATTGAAGCCTTTTATGGAAATCAGTAGAAATAGCATTGTAAAACGGCAATTCCATTATTATTCTAATTCCTACAAAGTTTTGGAATATAATCCTTGCGAAGCAAAGTGAAAATTTATTAGTGCTCAGATAAGTGTTTCCTAACTTTTACTTAATAGTGCCACCTACATTTTATGATTTTTATAGTGCTGCTGTGCTTAGTTTTACAGTGTTGTATAGTGCGCCATTATCACTTTCACCGTGTATACGAATACGTGTATATATTCACTATACGAAAACACCAGAATATGATTTTTTGCTTATTTGATGGATGAAATTGCTATTTTGCCGGCTCCGTAGAATTTCGACATCACTTTTGCGATTTTTGCAATTCTAAAGTTGTAATAAATTGCATAGTTGCAAAAGTGATGGGAAAGCTACCGCAATGATCGCACGTTAAAGAATTTGCTCTTATCAAGGACTTTCACCGCTCTGCTTTCACCCGCTGTCTGACACTTTACCATTTTGAGTCACAGTAGTCTGTCATGGTTTAATTTGAAGTTCTTAATTTAGTTTCACAAATCCATAACCTTTTAACTAATCACGTCACCATTTAATAGTACTAAGTTGTTAAGTTAATATTTCGAATAATGTAAATATACACACATACTAAAGTGTAATCATTTTTAAACCTACGCTTCCTAAACTTGAGTTCAAAAGCTTGCAAGTCGGCCTAATTGGCCTTTCATACTAAAACGCAATTTGTTTTGCATTTTTTCAGGAAAGTGAACAAATCATACCGAGGACGATCGTGTCCCATCATCGTCCATTGCAGGTAAGGAACATACACTAAATAGTTTTAGTTTTATGTAGTCTGATTGTGAGAGTGTCATACAAAATTTTCTATTTTCCTAAAAACTGAAATGATTTATTGGAATTTTTAGCGATGGAGCTGGTCGCACGGGAACGTACTGCTTGATTGACATGGTTTTGAACAGAATGACGAAAGGAGCAAAGGAAATTGACATCGCCGCCTCACTCGAACACATTCGAGATCAGAGACCAGGAATGGTTCGAAGAAAACAACAATTTGAATTCGTTCTAATGGCAGTTGCAGAAGAAGTCCATGCAATTCTAAAGGCACTTCCACAGTAAAAACCAGTGGAACATGATTATTTATACATTGCTTGCAAAAGTGCAGCAATCATGATCACACATCTTGATCTTAATTACGTGTTTTAGAACAAAATATTGAAACGTAGACAATGTTTACTAAACGTATCAAATTCTAAAATTCTCAGTGTGAAATCTAGATGTTATACTGTTCTAAAAAATATTCATTCTTCGTGTCGTGCAAAAATTACATAATAACGATAAGTCAGTGTTAAATGTTACGTACATTATTCTATATTTAATTATAAACTAAAGGGTCATTCAGGTACAGAGCTAGCGATTCAGTTTAAAACTTTGAATAATGAAAATACCATCGGCACTGCATTGCACAAAGGAAAAAACTTCTCGTTAGAACAAAAGCTTTTTAGAATCTATACGTAGTACGGCGCTACGTATTGTATTCTAATGTGCACATTTGAATGAACTCTTGTTGGATGTCAAAAAAATCACTTATTGATCGGCAGGTTGTCGGCTCTGTCCAGGTCGTAAGTGTTTCCACACTGTTTGTTGTCTATTGTCTATAGTATATTGTCATTGTTTCATCACACTACAAGGCAAATCTTACAAAACATAGGGAAAGCCAAAGTCACATCACATCACCAGAAAATAAATGTAAAAGCTAACGGAAAAATGTGCTTTGAAAATGCACAAGCACAGGCTGCTAATTGAAAGGAGTTGATGCAATTTTGCTAGAATGAAAGCAAAAAGAATACCAACTTTTTGCAGTTTGTGTAACGTGAGAGACAAAAATAGTAAGATTATAAACTTAACGAGAAGAGAACAGGAAACAGAAGGAAATGTTATCTTGAATGCACTGAGTGAGTATTTTTTTGAAGGTTGCTTTTTGGTAGTCAGTGCTTTTATAACACACGAAACTCAAAAACAAGGTGATTTATATATTACAACAAAAGTGACTAAAATGGGAGAAACGTATACATTATTGTATTAACGAATACTATCATCAATGATCGTCATCTTCGCTACGAAAGGAATAGTTCTGTATATATACTACGAAAAGTTTGCACTTGCAGCTGAGCGAAATAAGTTTATAGTAAAAAGAAACGTATAAAAATGTACATAACGAAAGGATTTCAAATTTAATGGAGGAAAAGTATGTAGTAAAAACTTAATGTAGGAAAACTATCTTTGAAAGATTCTTTAGTGTAATTTAAATGTAAAATTGTAAGCAAGGGAGGGTTTCTGCGAAGACGACATGAAGTGTCCGTCAGTAACAGATTGAGTCATTGCACTTGAAAACCGAATAACTGATAATTCATAGAGCGAGTCAATTTACATCAAATTATCTTTAGTGAGGATACGAGCCTGGGTTACTTTTGGGTTGCTTTCCAGCCTCGTTGTCGAAAAGTGATCCGATAACGTTCCTCGCCAAGGCGTTGGATGAAATGACTTCGCTATATAGTTTCCCTCATTTTTTAAAATTCCAAAAATTTTTTAATTCCGTTGATCCATGTTGCATTTTAAGTGCGGAATTACTGTTCTTGTAGTGAGCACTGCACATAGTAACACTAAGTTTTTTCTGCTTAATGGATGATCAAATGATGATGCGATTCTAGGGCGGGAAATCAACGGATAAATCAATAAGTCGGCGTGATTTTAGAAGGTCTTGAGTGTATAAAAAAGGTGTAGAAACTTATTGATGGATTCTATAAATAATTAGTTGTAGATTCTAGATGAGTTTAGTCCGTAGAGAATTTGACAAACGGGAGTGCGATAGTTATAATGATCGGTTTGGAATGAAATTGATTGACTTGGTGAGATTGATATTATCCGATTTCCTTTCTGGGGTTAGGTCTCGTCATTGAATGGTACAACCATTGCTTTCACTGCTTCTTTGAAAAAACTCCAAATGATCCAAAAAGATGTACTATGAATGTATGGAATCAGGAAACGTGCTGAATGATTGGTGGCTGTACGTATGACATAAAATTCAAATATATGTGAATATTTCAATGTCAAAATCCAATTTTAAGTGTTACGTGTTACATTACAATACAATTTAAATTGTACATTGTCAATTAAGTAATTAAGTCACCTTTCTTTGGTCCCAACTTTTGAATGCATCTGCAACAAAAGCGGACGAGAAATTGAGTGTGACATCATAAGTAAAAAGGTAAAACATTGCAAAATCACTGAATTGGAAGTAGGACAGGAGATGATTTCATGAGTTCGCATTAGTTCGATCTCTCAAGGCGTGCATGCCAATCAAAAAAATGGTGTAAAAAGAGTAGCGTCTGAAGTAAATTCGAGCATAAAAAATGCACCTCAGATCGCTCCTTCTGTAGTTTACATTCTGTGTTGTTCGTATAATCGTCCTGTTGTAATTTTTCCTGTTAATTAATTATATAATTGTAACCTCTAACTATTGTTTCATTCTACTCAAATCTTGATGCTAACACCTAATATGTACTTCAATGTTGTAAATCTGTTCGGACAAAACTTGGCTGTTTACGGCAAAAATGTGTACCAGACCATCATCTGCATCTTATTTCTGTATATAGTAAAAATATAACATGTAAATATCTATTTAAATGTTAATTATAGCAATTAAGTAACTAATAATTATACAAGGAAAAAAACTCTGAGGAAGAGCGGAGAAATTGAACTCTTTGCGTTGTGCACAAGTGTACATGTCTTGTAGAAAATAACTTTAAAGGGTAAAATATTAAACGAAAAAGGGCTGTGAAAAGTACTCTATCTTGAATTAATAGAGTTGTGAAGTAAGAGCCAGCAAATGGTATTGGTATTAGTTTGGTCACTTTGCACTAATGAGAGAATCCACGATACGGTTTTTGTCGTATGCACGACACGGTGAGATCCTAATGTTCTTGTGATTTGATGTTCGCTGTGTAATTTCTAATATCTTTCGGCAAATTTTAAAGCTGTAACTTTCACCGGCACCCACACAAACTCTCTTTGAAAAACCTTTGAACGTCGTCTTTTGCAAATTAATTAACGATTCCTTAGTGCGTTTTTAAGTAGACTTATAAATCTTAACTGGGTGTAATTTTACTTTCCCCACTGGATTTTCTGACGTGCTACATGTGAATAAGCTACTTACAATTTTCATTAATACCATACATAAATGCAAATTACTCTATGCATAAAACACATGAGTAACCAGCAGGAGAATGCAAGACTGATCCAAAATCAAAGATTCAATTCCAAGGACTAGGTCTTTTTGCTCTCTTGTGGGTTCTCGATCGAACAGCGCAATTTTAAATAATTGAAAGTTATTGGGAAATTGGAATGCAATTGGCATAATCGGGCACCAAAATTGAATGCGCTTGACTAATTGTGCGTATTTTGTTGATAAACTTGACTGTTGCTTTTCTAACGTAGCAGTTTTCAAACAAAGGCCCCACCAAAATTTAATATCCACAGAACTGCAATTTACAAAATTGAAAAGCTTTTGGCCTGAGGGTATCCTGAGACAAAGAATCTACAAAATTGGTTATGCTTGAAGATGACTGTATGGTAAATTATTGCAAGTAGCCTTTAAAACCAAAAACATACCTGTAGCATTTTTCATATATAGTTTCTCCGTCTTCGCTTTAAAAAATGGCATTAAGGTCACTTCGTCTTGTGCAAATTGACAATTATGTTGTTGAAATGGATCCTCAAGCGCCAGGGACTAAACTTGTAAATAGGACGTAGAAATACATTAAAAAATAACAATATTTAAAAAAAATTGAGTAGTCATTTTTAGCGGGAGGCAAAATGATAACGAGTATCAAAATTTCAAATTGTTAACAAAACAAATTTTACTAATCTTTCGAATCAGCTTCAATGTTTGCTTCAAAATTTATTATCATTCTGCTTCTTTGCTATATAGTTGTTAAGATTTTGTCCTTTTCGGTGTTGTAAAGCTAAATCCTCCTTTAAAAATCCTTCCGTTGTACAAATTGTCAAAATAATGAACCCTTTCCATTAATGAATATTCGTAATGAATGAAGGAATACATGAGTGATGACTGATTTGTAACAGAAAACACAAAATTTGAGCACGATCAATATCATATTATTCAAAAGCAAAAATGATTCAAAAAAGTCAAGTGGATTATTACGTTGTACCTTAATTATAAACGCAAAAATGAACATAAATAGCTAATTTACACCTTATTTTAATCAAAATCATATATAAAACGAAATTTATAAATTAATTGGTGCTACACTAATCAACAAATGACATTCAAAATTGTTCCCTTAAATTGCTTATAAATTGAGGATGCTAAAAAAGTCCGTAGTTTTTATTTTGTATTAATTAATTTTTAAAAAATGCTATAAAAAAGAAATTGTGCGCAAGAAAAACCTTCTTTTGTCTTGATGTAAATGTAATGTAAGTCTGTATATCCGGCAATCAAACTGATGTCCGCTGAAAGCTGTATCGTGATATTATAAGGAGTGTATTTCATGTACACGTAACATACCATATGATTGTTACTCTTACTAAAAATTTCAATGTAATTTTTTGTCCTCTTGATGTCAAAAGAAAAAAAACTTTATGGGAATTAACAGAGATATTTGTTAAACCTGTAAAACTACTTGTTGAGAGTGTTTCGAAAGTTATTTCGTCACTAGTTTCATGAAAGAAAGTATAACGCATTCTTGGAAAGAAAGTTCACGTGAACCGTAGGTGATATTGAAACATACCAAAACGCAATAACTAAAGTCGTGAGTTTCATTTTCATACTCGATGTAGCATTCTTTACATTTCTTTACGGCATGTTGAATTCAAAATAAGTTTTCCAAAGCCTGCATATTCCCGTTTCCCGTACTGGTTTGCAAAATTTGCAAAAATGGACTTTTGACGGAACAAGCGAACCTTTTCTGGGTTCAACTTCATTTTCTCCCATTTTTGCTCAAGTCAACACGGATGTGGGCGTGTTTCCTATTTCTATTGTTTCCGCATTCGCAGATTTTCACGCAAACACGGAATTTCTGGGATCAAATTACATTGTCTGGAAATGCGTCATTCGGAATTCTATTTCTATTACAACTACAACTCGAACGTCACCGTCACGACACGACACGACAGACCGGTAAAAACCTAATAATTATTATTTCCAAATACAAATTCTTCTGCTGGAGTCACATTTATTAGTTGTTGATGGAAGATGACTACGGATTCTTCGTGAAAAAAGGTAAGCAAATGTTAGTATAATGTACTGTACAAATGTCTGAACGTCTTGTCTACAGTCCTGAACGTCATCCAAGTTTAGCTTAGGTTTCTTAAAAGAAAGTCAGTGGGAGAGAGCTCATCTTCCAACGCTATTCATGACAGGTACCATAAAGTGTCAGGTGCAGAATACACATGTCAAAGGTGTTTGAAAACGATATGAGAAAATTCCTACAGCAAAGAAAACTGGATAAATATTTTAAAAGATTTTGGGTTTATTACATATAACCTGGTTGTATAACGAATGTATAAGCCAAAATCCTTTGGTTTGACTTCCGTTGTGCAACCAAGAGATATGAAACAGCACGACGTTAGTAATACAAAGAAGGTATCGTCAAATCGTCGTAATACTTTGGATTCGCAAAACCCGAAAAACTAATACACAGTTGCTGTCCACATCCATGATCCATTGCAGATTCAATATTGGAGTGGCTTCACTTTCTCGGACGCTTTTTTAACGGGGCTTTGCGCTTGGAGTTTCAACATTATGTCATCGATTCTGCATAAATAAAACTACATGCATTTTCTTCTAGGAATAGTGATTCCCTCCACTTCTTGCTTTCACTTTAAATTGAAACTGACGTTTTATTTTGCTTTCACTTGACACTGTTCCTTTGATCTTGTCCCGTTTGTTTCCGAGGACAGCGTCATATAAAGACATGAACAGGAAGCAATGTGCTATTTTTAGAACTCCAAAAGTTCCTTTTCGTGTTTGTTGTATTTGTTTATGATGTTAAACCTCCATCCGCGTGAATATTACATGATTCTGAATTGTGAATGTCAATTCCCATTTCACACTCCGACACTCCACATTCTTAAAAAGGATGCGATTTCTTTTTATGGAAAGTTACGGAGGCAAAGCAAAAATAACTGCGTGAATGAATATCTGCCTAATGAAAGGGTCAGCATGCAATTTTTCCCACTTTCATAATGATAGAAGGTGGTGTAAAAGTTCAGTGTCACGTTCACGAGTTTGCAGTTTCCGGGTCTCGACTCCATACATAAGTAACAATCATATTGTAAGCATTATTTAACATCATTCATTAATAAAGAATCTGTACAATAAGTTGTATTCGTTAAACTTGTATAATTTGAATGTTACGCAACGAGTAATTTACAGAACGT
>JABASF010000980.1:0-28268 GCA_019776145.1 Harlomillsia oculata
ATAGAATCAAAACTTTATAGCCATGAAATTTGCAAAGTCTTCCGGTTGAGCCATAGGAAATAAACGTTCTCCATTGTCGTCATACACATCTCTTAAGTAGATACGGCTTAGTTCTTTGTAACCCAACTTTGTGACGATACCTCGTGTGACATTGCTTGAGAAGAAGTTCCTCGCGAAGTCGAATCCACTGCGTTTGAACAAGGTCATTGAGCGACGGTACAGTTCTGTCGCTAAACCTTTTCCTCTCCATTCTGGATCCACGGAAGCTAGGAATCCACCACCATAATTCTTTCCACTGTATTCTGAGTCGACTAATGATTGAACCATTTCAATCAGTTTGTCTTTCACGTGCATAATCTTGAAATTGTGTGGGGATTTCAGGTTCAAGTGTTTCATATCAAAACCGAGTCTTCCGTCAACTGCCACGCGGACTCCGGCAATCTGATTGATGTAAACGTTATATTGTATTCATCATGACTCGTCATAAATTAAGAGTTTCCATGATTTGGCTAACCTTGCCAGTATCCAAATGCTCAGCAAACAATGTCATTCGGTGAGGTAACATCCCAGCAATGACTTTGTCCAAATCAGCAGCTTTGACGGTACACCATCCCAACATTTGGTGAATAGGTTCATCCCTGTAATAATTCCGTTGAAGGAATTCTCTCAATCTTTCATAATCCTCTAGGTCAGCAACTCGAAACATTAAACCATGTTTCCATTCGCCTTCCACTTCCTCCATTATTTCTCCATTTTTTGTGTGCGGGAACCCCATGATGATAATGATGATTCACGATTTACTGGACTGCAGCCTTTGGCCTTTATGATCATAATTTCATGTACAATACTTAACTACAGTTTCAATAGTGGTAATAATGACAACAAAATGAAAGAATTTGCAATCTTTCAAAGCATACGGCATTATACATATTACATTCCAAAGCTTGCTTATCTAATAATGCTAAGGCAAGTAACAAATTCCCACGGACAGAGAGAGAAGAGCAAAAGAGACGTTTTTGCACTCTACCTATTCAATAATGCTTCCTTCCGTAAATACAGAGTGAGAGAGTGAGAAGATTTCTTCCGCTTCCGCCCCTTCAGAACAATATTATGCCAAAACAAAACTCTCGAGGAAATTAAAGGGAAAAGAGATGCAATAATACAAACGATGCGATATTATATGATATGGCAAACAAAACTCAAAGAAAAAGAAGGTAAAGCAATCAGAATAAGTCAAGGACTGCCTCTCCTGCCGCAATAATCAGTGGCTTATGTGTGACTCGTGTGTGCTAACCTGTTACCAGAAAGACTAGACTAGCTTTTGCGCATTTTTGCAAGTAAAATATTTGCAAGGACGACCGGTTCGAGTTTCGAACCCTCTCAAGCTTGTAATCTTAAAACTATTATAACAATTTTGTAGTTACCTTCTCCTTACGCAATTCAGAATTATGACTGTTTGAAAATTTCTTACTCACACACAAACATAAAAGAGAGGAAATACAATAAAAACGTATACATCCATGACCAAGAGCTGTCTCGTAGATTTTAAAGTTTTGTGTTATTCTTCATAAACTTACGCATCAAAGCATCATTTTTAAAATTCATCAACACGTCTCAGCAATGAACAATAATGTATAAATATGCAGTATATCGTGTACATAATTCCTTATTCTTTTATTGTGTCATTTATATAGTAGTAAGTTAAGTTTTTATTTATTTCTCATCATTTGCATTTCGTTTACCTTCAACTTCACCTAAGTTCAACTTCAAACTTCCGAGTTTCCGTCATTATACCTCAATGCTCATCATAAATTCATTTTGCATGGGTTGACTTGTTGATTGTTGTCTCAACTGACTTTTCATACTTTTGCATGAAAAATGCGAGCAACTACATCCTGGTTGTTCCATTTACTTAATTACAGGGAAAGCTACTAAAATGGACAAACAATGCGTTGTGACCCAATAGAAAAAGTCAACTACGTGGAAAGGACGAACGTAGCGAAAAGGGTATAAGGAAAATCCAAAGGTTTTCAAAGATTTGATTGTTTTATACAAACATTTCTTAGTAGACTTTGAACGAAGACGACGGAGATAACTTATAGAATCGGGTTTCAACTTTTGGAGAAAACGATCTGAAGAAAGAACAACTCTTGCTGAAACGTCCAACTTGAGATACAACAATGCAACCCCCTGAACCCCAATAAACCCGTAGAAAACTAAGCAAACTATTGGCACTAAAGCGTGGAGTCGAACAATGCAGAAGACCCCAAAAACTATAAAATACGAAATCATTAAGAAAAACACACATACTGTGAGTTTCAAGAAATTGTCATTGACCATCTTCATTTGAAGCGACAGCGTTTTAAACAAATGGATTTTTTTCCATGGTCCAACAACTTTGGAATTACTGCGAAAACAAAATCAATAAATACCAATTAATACTAGATAAGACTAGAGACGTTATCGAGTTTAGAATTTGATTGGATTTTTACCTAACGGCTTGAGTCCATCTGGACACAAAAATGGTGTTCAAGTGGATATAGTAGATATAAAATATTCCATTGGTGACTGCGAAAGCTCTGGAGAGGACTTCCAAAGTCAAACTGAGAGACCATGTCAACCAATTTCGCCAATTCGGGCTCAAAATGCCGTACAAATAGACGACGCGTTCAGGCCAGCCAACGAACAAGCACAGGATGAAAATCGGGGTCATTATGTTCTGTTGACTAAAAAACTTGACACCTTTAAGAGCTTCGTTTTCAAATGGATCTGATTT
This sequence comes from Harlomillsia oculata, assembly GCA_019776145.1. Taxonomy (NCBI): domain Eukaryota; kingdom Metazoa; phylum Arthropoda; class Collembola; order Entomobryomorpha; family Oncopoduridae; genus Harlomillsia; species Harlomillsia oculata. The sequence goes on from JABASF010000980.1 coordinate 2,777, forward strand.
CAAAGTACTCATTAACAATGTATCCAATTTTTGAAGCTGTTGGAATGTTGAGCAAATTAATTGAGCTCTCAACGAAAAGTTGACAAGGACATGAAGAATCGTCAAAGTTGTTAGTACGTAGAAAGACAAGTAAGTTAACTCGACATAGTCGGGTGGATGATGCACATTATAGTGGTAAATGAACTGGCAGACGAAATAAATTTCTTGAGAAAATAAAAAAAGACAGCCGAATCGGTAAAACTTTTGAAGGATCGGATTGATCTGAGGTTCAAACTGCCTTTTCCTTGTGGTTTCGTTACATTTTGCTGACTTCCTCAAATCTAAATTATTCCAGTGAAATGGAAACGCTGTAAAGAATTCGGCTAATCTTATCCAAGTACCGAAAATTCGTACAAATTTTTTATTGAACATTTTGAGATGTTGTAGGAGCAAAACTGTTTGTACGAATGAAACTCAAAATCGCTGTCGAATTGTCATTTTTATAATCTCACTCAATCTAAAATTTGATAATGCAAAAATTATTAATTCAGTAAAAATGGAAATAGCAATGCAGATGAACCAATGATTGTAGTTGAATTGTTTGACGTTGGCATATTGATGGGATAATTTAGAGACACGGGTAATTTCATTATTTGATTTGATTTCTTGCCATAAATTCAGGGATGTGGCTTTCTTCTGAATGTAGAATGCAACCCACGAAAAAAGAAAGAAATCCAAAAAACTCATTTCTGATTCTAATAGACTCGCTCACTGTCTTAAGAATCGCTTACACCTTAACAGACTTTATGGAAGTTGCAAAAAGAATCCTAGTTTTATGAACTGCATGACAAATAGTCGCAAAGCGGAATCTGATTATTCCATTGATAAAACAATATCAATCATCCCTCGTGTGAAGGATAGGAAAGAAAGCATCAGTAAGTCGAGCATTATTAATGTTGTGACAATGTGACACGGAAATGACAAATTTATTATTTCAAAACGGTTTCCTTGCAAAATCTCACGCAGGTCTTGAGACTGTTTTGCAGTTTTGCATCAGTGACACACTGGTCAGATATTAAAAACGCAGGAGGAGACCTTTAAATCATCGACGCGTCGACGAGCCGTTTTTTTCAAAAACAACAGTAAAGTAAATATAAAGTTAATGTCTGGTTGACGCATGTGTCCGCCCGGCTAAGAGAAGTCATGCTTCATGACGACTAATTGCTGTCTCTCGTGTCCATATAAGATCTCTATCATCTCGCCGTCTGCCAAAGTCTTCACTGTCTAGGTTTGCCGTGCTTCTTGCGCAAAAGGTGCGTTATCTCTTCATTCCTACTGGGCACATTTCCCTGCAAAACGAAGACACAGGCGGAAACGCACTGCAGGGAGTGAGTGACATTCACAGCTTTAATTAACAGAACTTGAACAGATGACTTCTTTCCGCCACCCGTAAGCCTAGCCATTTTGCGACCTCGTGTCATTGTCAACTGACACAAGTCGTGTCAATTCCTAGCATGGCGTGAGACTCCGGACGGGATGAGCTTGTCATGCAATGAAAAGATATTAACGTATAGCCAAAGTTCCGAAAGTATGAAAACTCAGTCCTGCAATTTCCATTGTAATGCAAATGAGATGAAATGCTTCTGCTTGGGCTTCTCCACCTGACATTTGTTGTTTTACATTGTAAACATTCATATAAGTTAAGGTGGAAGTTAAACAGGCCATCGACACTTTAGCATTGCTTTACCTCTTATCTCTATGGCCCATTGACAACATCTAGTACACATTACCCCAGTCTTATCACCCACGCCTAACCGGTGCCCTAATCAGAAGCCTAACTAGGGTTTTAAACGAAACAACAATCTAACTGCAATTAGGAGCCTCGTTCTTTGATGCAGATAAGTACACTCGTGAGAACTGTGCAAACATCTTGGGAGATCCACATCGTACATTCAGACTTGGCTTTATCGTTCATCAGCATTTTTATTATCGTTTGTAACCTTATACTCAAGCAGAGTGACAATACACCTTCTTTCGTCTTGTTAACCATTAATTCGTACACTATAGTTCACGAAACAAGTGTCCGTTATGGTATATGGTGTCCTATGTTTTAATCAGAGTATAATAAACGAATAAAGAACGCATTTTTTTGCATGCAAAAAAACAACAATAATACTAAATAAGTACGCAAGTATAGTACAATTTTATTCACATGTAATAAATAGTATACAAAATCAAGTAAGTGTTCAGTGTTTCGTGTCGCGACTTGAACATCCGCCAAATACACTTTGTACACACACACTGTTAATTGATGACTGATGACTAACACAAAGTGACAGTGATGATGATGCGATGACTCGTAAAACCATCCCTAGGCCACGGGCTCATTTCCTCCCAGAGTGACAAGTTCATTGTACAGATTCTTGACGAGTTTATTGGCCATCATATCTGTCGGCATAACTCGTTCATCCATCACGATCGTGATGCGCATTGTTTCCGCGTAGCTCAAGAATGAGAACTGAAATCCTACAAAGTTGTAAAATTGCAATCAATTTAAAAACCAACTTTAGAAAACAGCACAATTTTATTTAAAATCCGAGTCGAAATTGTACTCACCTGTGTCACTAGCACAAGACAATGTAAAATCTTCGACATCATGTCCCATAAGTTTTAATGGAGTATCCGGTCCTGGAAAATTCGTCGCGCCCCCAGTACAAACAAAATGACGGTATTTGATCATTTTTTGAGACCATCTCAGAGGTAAAGAACCCAANCCTGTGTCACTAGCACAGGACAATGTAAAATCTTCGACATCATGTCCCATAAGTTTTAATGGAGTATCCGGTCCTGGAAAATTCGTCGCGCCCCCAGTACAAACAAAATGACGGTATTTGATCATTTTTTGAGACCATCTCAGAGGTAAAGAACCCAAAACCCGACTTCTCCAAAGATAAAAATATGGTAAAGCGGATGCCTTGATTTCATCCAAGTTCCTTTCACAGCTCAAAAGTCTTTCACACCGCGTTGGCTATGCCTACAGGTAATTTTATAAAACAAGTTGTCCTGAAAAAAATCGAAAAATTAGTGTTTGAGCAAATTGGGACTTCATTTCCTATTGTAAGACTGTCTCATTAATATTGATCATTTCGATACTAAAATCATAGTGCTACTTTTCATTTATGTTCTAATTTCCATGTTCATTAAACTAAAAAGCAAAAGTCATCAAGTTTTTAAAGGATATGACAGAATCTACCGGTGAATAATAAACTAATCCAAGAACAAGTCAAGTGCATTAAGTGGAACTGATTGGTAAGATTTGATAGACGCTTCTTGGGACTCGTATGATTCAACTTACATTTTGTTGTCCAATTTTTCTGTATGGCCGGTGCTAACGATGGGAATAGGAATCGACACTCTCATCGTAACTGGAACTTCAAGCCCAAGTTCAAGCATTGTGACACGAATTGCCTGTGAAAATTTTACAAATGACAGAAAAAGGAAGAATATAAATTGTTAGGGATATATTTTTTTGTTGTACTAATCCCATTAATCGTATTGTTTTTTATCGTACGCGTACGCACAGCCGTCGTAGGTTTTACTTCTAATTTATGCGTTTCCGACAAAAGGATTATAAAGTATCATCTTACCCCGCTAATGGCTGCGAGCGTGACGGCAGTAAAGCTAACTTCATTAAGAATGCGAATATCCCTGATAAACTGTTTAGAAAATCTTTCAAGGACCATCATGTGATCTCTTTTGATTAGTTCATTTTCTGGGAACTTCCAAGCACTTTTGTCTTCCGGTTCAAGTACTTCCCGAGCAAAATAGAAACAAAACTGGAAAGGAAGGAGACACAAGTCAGCAATGCGATTGCACAAACTACGACGAAAAACCATGCTTGAGCGTCGACCACAATCGAAATTCTGTGGGATTTGAATTGGTCCACCGCACAATTCATTTGCTAGAAGGTTCATCCATGTATACCCGTCACCCAAACACTGATGGTAACGTAGAAACACCACACTTTGGGATTCGGTTATAGGAATAGCACTTTTCGGTTTGAAATTGTGTACTAAAAGTATTTCCCAGGGACTTCGATTTCTCACCCATTGTTTTCGAATGAGATTTCTTTGCAATTCCCCTAAATCTTGTTCATTCCAATAGCGATGAGTATCCTTGGACTTTTCATAGAGGAAAACATGGTTCATCAAATCAAATTGAGCATCCCATTTCCAAAACCAAAAAGAATTCCAACGATATGGAAACTGACGTAATTCGGGATACACATAGTGACCATCCGTTTCAGTCAAGTTGGCCACACGTTCTTGAACCAAGTTTTGAAGGATTTCAATGCACACATGTCCCCGAAGAATGAAACATGCTACGATATTCCAATCTGGAATCCCATGTCGGTCGTCACATGCAAAAATGGAACTGAGCGTGGGGACTTGTCTATGCAAATCTGGACGAAAACATTTGGCACTCACATTCACAATCCTTCGGTAGCAGTACACAATCCATAAAAATATTAGCAAAATGGGGGACGCAATCACAAAAAATGTTGTCAATGCTATCACTTTGATTCTGTGGACGAGGGCACTGATCTTTCCTAAGGACACTGCTGGGCAAACCATGTTTGCTCTCTTTTTTGAAAATACTTTTTCAAAAATTCATTCAAATACACAAACACACCTCGGACTCAAAATTTACTAGGAAATTATACATTCAATAAAGACTATAGCTGATCTTGATAAGCTTTTGATACTGTTCATTTTTTTAGCCTCTTATGACTTCACCACTATCGGATTTCAGATTCGACCCCAAGTGTGTTGTAACAGGTAACAACCACAGTAATCTTAGAACAACACTAGCTTCAAAGCCTCAGGAATGATATGTTGATGAGACAAGTGTCAGTTCGGAAGTGACCAAACGAGTGGACATGAACTCAAGAGAGTGAGACCGCCGTGAAGAAAACACGTAAGGTAGTTACTGGATGAATGTGCAGTGCAAAACCTGCTCATTGTGCACATTGAAAGACTCCTCGCGAAACTGCGGCACTGACCCACACGTTCTTATATGCAAAATGTAATGCAATGATGATAATCCTATGACGAACAGAGACGGACGACAGGTGATTTGCGCATGCAAATGAACTTGGGTACTTGTAAAATCCTAATGCTATTATTTATACAGGTAGTTGTAATAAGCTAAAGCTGTCTACTTGTCTTGAAGCAAGAGTCCGATTTGAGCTTTAGAATGTTGTTGTTGTTTGTACCTTCTTCACTGACTTGGTCGGAAATGAGGAACTGCGAGACGTTGGATGTTGATTAAAACACAAGCACTCACCAAAGGAAGTTTACCATTGAAAAGAAAGAAAGAGTGATTGGCATCAGGAAACTGGGTGAGCCTCTTGCAGACCTTGTGTCTTTACACCTCTCATACCAAAAATTCCCATCCAGCCTTTTCCACTGCAAAAATAGTTTATGTTCTATTGCATTATTGCAATGTAATGCTGGCTAACAACAACTAACGTAAATGTACGTTGAGTTGTCAGTTTGCCAGTTTGTTCAGTACAATCAGTCATAGTTCACATCGTGACGTTCACCTGTACGCTTAATTTCGATCAAAATCCATTCTCCTCCACGTTTCTGCACTGACACTCATCACTTTTGTTCAGAGCTGTCATTAAATTCAATTGATTTGTGCATGCAATGTAGGACAGGAATGTAATAGGAATGTAATAGTTCATTGAAAATTTGATTCAATCAAAGTAAAAGGCAAAAATGAAAGGAAGGGCCGACAAGCCGATTTGTTAACATATCTTTGTGACTGTTGTGTTCTGAATATAAATGTCTCATTATTTTTCTTTTCTAAGTAGCAAGCGTGGTAGCAAATAATAGCAAAAGTACGCTAGTGAGAAGTCAGAAACCAAAAGAACTATCAAAATGAAGAAACATACACGAATTTTGATAATGTCGTATCGTATCCTCGTATCTCCATGTTTCTTATCTGAATGTGACAGAACACAGAAGTGCCATTTATGACAGTTTTATTGTCTTAGAATGTGGAGCAATTAATCGTCTCATACAATAAAATCTCGAACATAAAATCGATAAGTGTTACAGAAAAAAATTAACGATACAATCATGCATAAATAAAAACTAGTGAACAGGTAAACTTGCATTGTAATTTAATCTTAAAAACATTTAGATAAACGTTAAACTGCTTTGGACACCAAACATGTCTCAGAAAAGGAAGTCTTTTATTTTATTCAAGGCTTGAGTTTGAGGCAATTCTTAAGCTGGTTTTCATTTTTAATGAAGCCGTTCCAGAATTTTGTTACTGCAGAACGGATGAATGGCAAAAACAGTGATTTATCCTGATTGGCTCTTTTCTGTAGTTCCTCAACTTCCGCCAAGACAAGTTTTTCTCTGTGAAGACAGTTTGTTGCTATATTTGCAATTCAGATTAGCTTTGGGTGCACCACCGCACATACACCCAAGTCACACTTTACCCAATGCCATTAATCGGACAAACACCCTTTAGACCCGGTGAAAAAACCAAGAAAGTGACAGAAGTTTAATTACTCTTTCCCGCACTTCTAATTAACCATGTACAGTGTCTCAAGCGTGTGTAATATACATTTTTAAATGTCTCGTGTTGAATGATTTGCTCATTTGCACTGATTCCTACGAATTTCACATGAATTTATTAGTAGACAAACAATGCAAAATCCACAAAGAAAACGAAAGGAAATGCAAAAATTCGGACACGACTTATTACGTGATGCTTAATTTCCGATTGCACGTCCAATTTCTCATTTGCATTTTCACTTGCCTGTTAAATATACAGTTTACTGAGCTTTACTACTGATTAATTCCAAAGTTTTCTTTTTTAGTTTCGCTGTTTACGGTGTCTTATATTACTAGAAAATTAATTAACTCATGCTCTTGGTTTTTACAGCTTTGACGGAACATACGGAGTGTGAGCACAAGGATTCTTTTTCTACTTCCTTTGAAAACTGTATTGGAAGATTGAAAGGGATACCAACATTCGGAATCTAAAAATGCATGTACAATGACACATCAGGGGTCCCCTCAGTGTTTCAGAAACCTTTGTGAATGACAATAATACATTATGCTAACAAATTATAATACACATCGGAAGTCGTTTTTAGTAAAAGTGACGATAGGATGCGTTATCTGAAAGTTGGTGTAGCAATTACATTATAGGCGCATTGTGTCTCCATTTTTACTTTTTTTTACATAAAACGGACAAAAAAATCCAATGCCTGTCTTACATTTTTAAACGTAACAAACGGCAAACGGAAAAGCAGTGATAACAGTGATAAGCATCACGCCTTAAATTGGTTCTCTTATTAGAGCTTACGTTGATGATCTCACGATGACAGACATGGCAAAATGCAATGATCGCAGAAATCACTTTCATTTTTATGCAAAAATTTTTGATGTAATCTCTAACGCGGTATTTTTCCCTGTGAGAAGGAAAACCGTGGTGTTAAGGTATTATGTGAGCTTTAAACTTTCACATTTTGTATGCGTACCTAATACTAGGATACGATAAATAAATGCTCAAATCATAATTAATTAAACTTTTTGTCTAAAATTTTAATGAACCCTCACGCCTCGTCGGAATACTGAAAGCATAACTACGAAAGTGCCAATTGGATTAATACTTTGAAATGAATTGTGATTCAGACTGCAATCCTTCATTTTTTTTACAATGCTTTAAACTTAAAAATACATTGGACGAACGATAACGAGGCGTTGTCGTATTGTCAATAACTTGAACTTGCATAGTAGAATTTCTTGTTTTTATGACACTACCAGGAGAAAGGAATGTAGAAAAGTAAGGAGTACGTTTTCGTTTAAAGGCCTGCTGCTTTATGTATACTCTTAATTAGTTAATGACACTTTTTTGACTATAAAAAGTGTTTCTTTCATGCTGTAGATTGTCATCTTAAGGGAATCCACTACTTGGAATTTTTACTATGACAATTGCAGCTGTACAACAACGCAAAACAATAGTGTACAACAAAGAATATCAGGTATCATTGAGGATGTGACTTGAACAAAACGGAAGAAGCAATGAGCAAAGTGCTACTTTATTTATGCTCTCGTACACTTTGTAACACAAGGTAATTAATTAGCTTGAAAATTACTCTTGTTCTCTTCACTCAACTATAAAACCATTTGTCAAAGACATGAAAAGCAATGTGAAATCTTGCGTTTCTTTGTCATTTGAAGAATGGGGCAATGAGTGAAAATGTACATGTACGAAATGTACCTACAATTATTATACTAATAAAAATCATTCTGACAATAATGAAAGCATTCGTTTGACCTAGGTCATTCGTAAATTCTCAATACGTCATTAGTTGAATAGACGAGGAATGAATAGCTCTTGGTGTGTAAAAGATGAGGCTTTTCACCTTCACCCCCACCTTTACAGATATTAGATAACACTTAAACATGGGTTCAAATTCCAGGCACATTGATCTGTAGAAGAGCGTGTCGATGTCAATCAGAAGTCAGAATATTTTATGACTATTTATTTGTGATAATAAATTAACTCATGGAAATCCAGTGCAGCGCAGTTGAGCAGAAGATTATTACTCTGTCTGCATTTAATATTAGTTCAGAAAGACGACATTTACAGATTAAAATTGAATTTGAGTTTTAACTATAATAAAACCTTAGAGTACATCTGTTTGCACTCTGCTCCGTCCTCGTTCTTGGTTACATATTTGAACTATACTACTACGTTCAACAAGTTGAGCTCGTTAATGAAATAATGAGAAGCACACATTGTGACACAATCATTCTATATAACGACATTCATTGATTTATCAACCGTGAACTTATGTCTCGTGCTGATAACCTTTGAAGGAAATCAAGGAAAATGCGTAACTCTATTAAGGAAATTCATAGTCCAGGAATGTCTAGTCAGCCAGTTGTTCTTGTAATGGTGTAGACATAGTAGACTGTGCAAATTGTGATTATTGTAGTAGCATAACATAGTAAATTGTAGCAAAGATGCCTGCGCTACCTGAAAATTTAAATTCGGATACTCCCGAAGAAGGACAGGGTTGGTTGGTTTGCGCCATTCCCACCATTGTTGGTTTGATCATTGCTATTTTAGTTGTTATTTGGATTGTTGTGAACAGGAAGACATTTGCTATTGCAATTAAAACGTTACCCAGGGATGTGAGGTATGAACTTAAAGCAGTATACATTCAACTATAAGTATAACACTATTTAGTCTTAAAATGTAGGAGTATTAAAACAAAATGATGGCTTTTGCAGGTTAGTTACTCGATTACTCAGATGCCTCATTCGCCTTCGTCGAGATCAAAGATTGAATCACACAGTGGGACAGATTTTTGATAACTATGCCAAACAACATCCGACCAAAGTTTGTTTTCATTATGAAGACAAGCAATGGACATACAAGCAGGTCAATAAGGATGAATTATTTTCAAGCTTTGTCTTTACGAATTCAAAGATGAAGCATCAGAATTGTAATCACATTTCGTTTCATTTACAGATAATGTTTTTAAGCAACAAAGTAGCGAATTTCTTCAGAACGCAGGGATTCCGAAAGGGAGACACCGTGGCTTTGTTTATGGAAAGCCGACCGGAGTTTGTCGGCATTTGGCTTGGGCTTAGCAGGGTATTTCGACATCAAAAGAATAATTCTATTGATAAACCTAATAAATTATTGAATATTGATTGTTATTTTGTTCAATTGAATAACAAATTAGCTCGGTGTGGTACCTGCTCTCATAAATTACAACTTGCGTCTCCAACCTTTGCGTCATTCCTTTGAAGTGGTTCACAGTAAAGCAGTCATTTACACTCGAGAATTGGCGAATGGTAAGGTGACAAAAGCAGCTATTGCACATTATTTCATTATAGTTATTGTTATTATGCTATTAGGAATTTTTGCGCAAGTGAGATTATAATTCAATCCTTTTGTTCGTAATTAATATAGCTGTACAAGAAGTGAGAGAACTGGGCAGTCTCATGGGACTTCCATTGTATGCTTTCGATCATAAAAACACACCTTTACTGGATGGGGCATGTGACTTGGACGTTGCATTGGCCAAAACAACGGAAGAAACGCCAAATATTGAAGATCAAGTTGGGTTCAGTGATAGCCTTTATTACATCTACACTTCAGGAACAACGGGTTTGCCCAAAGCAGCCGTCATTAAACATTCTAGGTAAAATTGACGTAATTGGATGTTTCATAATGTCAACCTAATTTACAATATTTCCAATTTGCTGAATTTCATAAATTCATAATTTTCAGATTCATGTACGCCACTTATGGATCTTATTTCATGGAAGGGATGCGAGAAGATGATGTGTTGTACACTGCTTTACCTTTGTATCACACAGCAGGTGGAATGCTGGGTGTGGGTCAAACACTTCTTTGTGGCGTGACACTTGCCATTCGCAAAAAGTTCTCAGCATCCAATTTTTGGAAAGATTGCATTCAGTATGATGTAACAGTTGCACAGTACATTGGGGAGATTTGTCGTTTTCTCATGTGTCAGGAACCATCATCCTTTGACAAAATGCACAGAGTGAGAATGATGGTTGGCAATGGTCTTCGTTCTGAAATATGGTCATCTTTCGTGCAGAGATTTGGAATTCCAAACATCTCAGAGTTTTATGGGTCTACAGAAGGAAATTGTAATTTGGGTAAGACAAGTATAAACTACACCATAACAAATTAAAAGATTTGTCATCATAATTCTAGGTAGTATTATGGTGAAAATGTTTTTGATAAATCATAGTCAACTTTTACAACAAAGTGGGCGCAGTGGGATTTGTACCGCGTGCAATTTATTCATTGCTTCCGATGAGACTTGTCAAAGTTGATGAGGAAACTGGAGAAATCCTAAGAAATCCCAAGACTGGACGAGCTATTGCATGCAAACCAAATGAAACTGGTGAACTTCTCGGTGAAATTGTTAAAGGACGCCCATTCAGAGATTTTCATGGGTACGCTGATGAAGCATCGAACACTAAGCAGAAAAAAGTCGTTCATGATGCTTTCAAAAAGGGTGATGCGTGGTTTAGATCAGGTAAACTGATAAAAAGTATATTAGAAATACTTTCAATTAATTTTTAAAACTTGCGATCAGTAATTTGGAATTGTATTACTGTATTAGGCGACGTTCTCATGATGGATGACTTTGGCTACTTCTACTTCAAGGATCGGAAAGGGGACACTTTTAGATGGAAAGGAGAAAATTGTTCAACTGCCGAAGTTGAATCTGTCATTAGCAGCGTGAGCGGATTGAAAGATGCTGTTGTGTACGGAGTCGAAGTTCCAGGAAATGAAGGAAAAGCTGGAATGGCCGCAATTGCAGATCCAGAAGGGACACTTGACCTTGACGTCCTTGCAGACGGTATCGCAAAAGCATTGCCTTCATACTCTCGGCCTTTGTTTTTGAGAGTGCTCAAGCAAATTGACATGACAGGTATAAACATCAACATCAGCTAATAAAAATTATTTTCTTACTGTTTTAATAACTTTTATAATATAATCTATTGTACATTTTTGAAGGAACTTACAAACTGAAAAAGTTGGACTTACAAAAAGAAGCTTTTGACATCACTCAAATGAAAGACAATGTTTACTTTTATTCGAAATGGAAAATTCGTGCCTTTGGACGAAGTTTTACATGGTCAAATAATGGCAGGTCAAATTCGCGTGTAAACCTGAAACTCTGCTCACTTTCAAATCATGATGAACGATATGACGATGAAAATGGAATATAAAACCGTTATTCATGAAATAATGCTTCGCTTGAGAGTCCTGCTGAAATGGCTATTTGTTTCATTTCTTCTTCAAATTCGGTCACGAACATTTCTAAATTTTGCTCAGACATCGCTACTGGGTCGACTATGAAACATACGCGAGCTCGTTCTGCATAGCTTAACAAGCAAACCCCAATTCCTGTAAATTCAATTATAAGTTTATAATGTTAGTTTTTAATTAATTAGTAATGTAGGGCTTAGTATTTTATTGCATGCTAACCTGTTGTTCCTTTAATCGTGTTCCATCCAGCAGTTTCCACTAGTTCGTCACCTTCAAAAATGGTATACTTTTCTACAGCTCCCGGAATATTCGACAGTAGCAAAGTCGCTTGCAAACTTCCCATAAGAATTCTAATTAATTTCACAGGAAGGAGTCCAGTGAGGCGAATTAAATGGAAATTTTTGATGATATCAGCGGACTTGGAAAGATCGTTTGCCACTTTATGAGCGTGATCCAATCTTGCATTTGTACATTGAAGTGACAGATTCAAAGGAAAATGAGCTACTGTAAATCGGTTCTGAAGACGAGGACCGTCGTAAGGTAATACTGCAACTGTAGCTCCAGCCAAACACTTTTGAGGAACGGTTTCACCTTTGTGCTCTGCGACTGTTGACAATGCTTTACTCAAAGCTGACATGAACAACGCGGTCGTGGAAGTCTTTTTCGTCTGTTTTATACATTTTACTACCCGCATATCAATTGATTTCGACCATCGAAGAATCTTCGGTCCAGTTAGTCGATGATTGTGAAAGCAATTGGGTTCCTGCTTGATCATAGATTTAAGGAAGGAATGAGATCCCGTCAAAATCATTTTGGAATAGAGGAGAAACCGCTGAGCAAACGTTGATTTAGGAGTTTGAAAAGGGTCAACGGATAGTTTCACAGAGGTATCCGCTAGAAAATGTTGTAGACCAAGTCCAGCTGAAATTCCATCCATAATGGCGTGATTCACACGCCAAATGAGAGCATAATGGTCTCCTGGTATCAAATCATTGTTGTTGTCCACATGAGCAAATTGGGGTACCACCAAAACTTGCCAGGATGGTAAATCCGCCTCCATGGGGGTATCAATCCAGCTTTGTATTTCGGCAAACACATCTTCAGCTGTCATTCGACACGATGCATCATTTCGCACGTATTTCACGTGATCTTTGATGCAAAACTGCTCTTCATCACTTCCATCCCAACAGTAAAAAGAGCACTTGATGACAATGCGTTTCATGAAACGGCTATAACCATTCATTATTTTACCCGTCACAGGGTCCATCTGTTTAATAACTTTGTTGAGCATCCTGTCTCGGATTTTACTAATGTCACACTTTCCACGAATGATGTAAACGCTCACAAAAGAGTTGTCATGAGCAAAGGAGCGTACGGCCCAGGCGGCATCTCCTCCGCTCATCAAATGCACTCGTGATCCATAGCGAAATTGTAAGTACGTGCTAATAAAACCACGCACTAACAACACTAAACTGATTGCAATCAAGATGAAAGGTGCGGCTACAACAACTAGTAGATTTGCTAGCACAATTTCCAATGCCCATTGTAGAAAGGGCATTGTATAATGTATCAATTTTAAAAATACATTTCAAAACAATACTAACATTACAATTGGCCAATTTTAAAAAATATGCAACAACAGCAAAATCTTGAATTTTTCTGTGTTGACCGCACATAGGACAAAGGCTAAATAACATGATTGCCAATAAGTCAAACAGTTTTATGAGTTGACAAGCCATGCAAAAAGCATTCATGCTACGGTCATTCAACGATGCAACTTGGCCCAGTCTTGAGTTCCAGATGAGCCAACTTCCGCTGGAAGACATAAACAACACGTATCATTAAGCTGTTGTTAAAAAGGTTTTTTTGACGTGGAAAAACAGCCCAAGTATGTAATTCTCCAAAGTCCAACTTGAAATATCCATTTACTAAACGAGAACTTGAGAATTTTATAATATTCTACGTAAGTCAGTACATTAAAGTCAATTGTTTTGGCTTAATGCCTAACTCCGCAAAATTCTCATCAGCCTTTTTGTCCTTGTGAGAAGTTACGTAACTTTGTCATACTCAAATGGCTTGTGACATGCGAACATGAAATGTGACGGTTCAAATTGGTTTTATGTCTGTTTAATTTTAACCAATCTTCATAATGGACTTTGCTCCTAATATTGAACATTACAGGTTGCAAAGTTGCAATATGTCAAATGGACGAAGTAAAAAATAATAAACAAAAAACGTATTTTATATTTTGCAATTTGTAATTTCATTTAATGAGTGAAAATACTTTATGAACAAGAATGTGGTTTTATGTGCTGCAATTTTATCGAGACTGTTGTGGAATATATTATTAAAATCGTAAAATTATCATTTTCATACGCAGGAGCCATAAACGATTCTGTTTCGCTTTTGCAATCATTCGAAAATCGTAGAAAAAGAACACAAACCCAACGAAATGATTACATGTGTTTATAACAGAAAAAATGATAAGATTCACTCATTTGTGGTATACTAGCACAAATTCATAACAATTCTTTATACAGTTGGGCAAAGATTTTTGGATTTTATCCACAGATGCACAGAAGCTTAATTTCATATCCAAATGATAATGTGGCAAGTAGAGTGCGGAAAAACTCATCATTCCATCAAGGAGGGGCACTCTGCTTTTTTGCTAAATGAGATGTGGTCATATGGTTTTCAAAAAGACGAGTGAGCCGTGCAATACAGTTTGCCTTAACAATTTAGCTCATAATAGTCATACTAACGTCAAATGAGAACTTGATAATACCATTCAAAAGCATAACTTTTTCTCGCGTTTTCTTTGCGGTCTCATTACCTACAACACGGCGTAGTATGCTTTTGAATCAAAGCCAAAAAAGAACTCTCGTCTGTGAATATGTACGCAAAACTGTTAAACGTGTGTATTTTAAAGCATTAGAATGAGAATATAAGCAACAAAAAGGCTCATCATGCCCCGTAACTCGAACAATGCAACATTCTCTTTCACGTTGTTTTTCTCAAGCCAGAAATATATGTAGAATGTAGAACACTTTTGCACTTTACAACATTGCACCAGCAAGTCTTCTTCCTTTGTTTTTTAGTTCGTTTCCACATATTCATTCACTACACGTCTTCGCCCACTTTGCAATCTGCTTGCCAAGAAGGAGAACGCCAGTCTCATTCGCGGAGTCTGCAAGTTCACAAATGAAATCTATTTTCAGCTATTTTTAAATCTTTCAGTCTGCACTTTGTACATTCTTATAGTACTAACATTACCGCATGTGATCATTGCTCTCCAAAGCGGGTGTCTCCTACGATTTAAGTTTCAAAATTTTCATTTCCGGTTCGGTAAATCACATCATTAGAAGTTTCATAAAGATCAATTTGAAAGTGCCGAAATATGATTCCAGAAAGTACTATCCAATCTCGCCTTTTAGAGGTATAAGTGAGTGTTCAATATTGAGAAACATGCTTGGTTTATTGAATTTTTATTGATTTCCAATTTCATTAGACGATTCGAGGTCTGCAGACTGAAAATCAACTGCTCACCCAACGACTGAACAATGCAGACGCACAGAATCAGATTCTGAATCTGCAAGTCAAAATGATGACGCAAAAAATGGAAGTTTTGGAAAGTTTGTTACGTCAGTTAAATTCTATGGTTGATTTGGTACTACGTCACATGACATTACATAATAAATGTGTTTCTCATCTTTCATTTTAATTCTTTATGCATGTTTCTGATTTGTAGGAGGTTGAACACAAGTGCACGTGCACTTGTCAGCAGCAAACCGACGAAACCAACGAGGAAGGAAAAGATGGAGAATCATCTGAAGAAGAATTTGATTTTTTAGAACGACCTAAAAACTTTTGTCCCCGTGTGAAAAATCCTCTTTACGTAGATTTGGTATGGTAGACTTAAATACGCTAGGAAGATTTGCATTTTGCAGAAAATTAATTTTAGCAATATTAATTTTAGATATTAGCACATTTGATGGGTTACTTAACACCGTCTCAACTTTTCAAATGTCGAATGGTAAACAAGTTATGGAACGAAGAAGCGCTTCGCTATATTCGGCACAAAGGCACCTTCAATCTTGACAAAACGAAAACAGCAAGCATTTCTTCAGTCACTGCTGATTTTACTCGCATCATTCATCCAGATGGAACAGTTGACTATCCAAAGTTGGACGAGAATGAATTCTTTCGAGAGTTTATATTCTCAAAGCTGAGCTTTGACGTTGGATATATTTTGGAATCCTTTCGGCCACAATTAACAGCTTTCTTCAATCGATTTGGAATTTTCATCACTTCCTTTTCTTTGCACTGCGACGAAGAAAATGACAACATGATCACATCAGAAGAGCTGGAAAATCTTTTGTTATCATCAATGCCCAACTTGGAGTATCTTGATTTGTTTCTTCCAGTCAAGTTGACACAATCGCCATTCCAATTTAACCAAACTGATGATGAAACTAAAATCCCAGGTGGAAAGTTAAAAGGCATTTCTTTGCATCAACTGGAATCACCGAGTGGATACAGTGTAGCTTTCCTCAAATCTCTGTTAGGCCTTACAAAATGCCTTGTTTCTCTGAGCATGGAGACTTCTAGTGTTGAAGTAGTCTCACGTTTATTATTGGCAATGGCTGAATTGGAATTGGAAGGACGTACACTTAGAAACCTCACTGAACTCAAGTTGGATGCTCACTTGACAGCTCAGCACTTGGAAATTCTGGTTTACTTCTCATTTAAATTGAAACAATTGCAATTATCTTACTTTAATGAAGAAGTGCAAGCAACCCTCGTAGAAACGCTTTTAGGAAAGCATAAAGATACTTTAGAATCTTTATGTCTAGGCGATTATCAGAGAAGGAGCACAACGACAAGTCAACCACTTCATATCGCATTGCCCCGTATGAAAAAGTTGACACATTTTACAATAGAAGATCCTTGTTTTCCCACACAAAGGCAAGTGGTTGTGACACCACTGACTTTCACAGAGCAATTGCCAGTTTTGAAAAAGATGAGTTTTAAACATGAAGACGGAAGACCAGCAGGTGTTCATCTGTTTACAGATTTATGTGTTTTGGCAAATGGACCTTGTCTCACATTATCCACTATGGAAATTCATAATGGTCTTACGGACCCAACTCTTGTGGTCAATATAAAGACGACGTTCCCTTCGTTAATCAATTTGGTTATTCGCAATGTGACTGACGAGGTCGTCAAATCCATTTGGCGACATTTGGTCCGTCTTAAGAGACTTACACTCTTTCTCAGTCCCGTTAATAAGGAAGTGGATTCACTACTCACCGGGATTCCGGAAGAAGTTTGCTGTCGCATTCAGGAAAATAAAATGTTTTCGGAAACTGCGCTTAGCATTCTTGAAATGATCCGAACGGATGTGTCCATTTGTAATCTTGCAGGTATCGATTCAAACTAATGCTTAACATTAATTCATAATAAAGAATTCCTAACGCGCTATAAAAACCTTTTTTGATTCATGTAGAGTTGGAAATTCTATCCATAGACGGAAATCCATCAACTTTAATTACTGCCGTGACAGGATATCTGGCTTTTGGAAATATGAAAAACCTACGATTTCTTCATCTGAAACAGGATGTTGCAACTGTATGAATTTTCTTTCATTAAGTCAAACCAATCATGATTAATTTATTTACTGAGAATGCACTTATATATGCCGTTTCTGATCTCTCGTTATTTCAGATCTCTAAATTATGCTGCTCAGTTTTGGAAAAGAAAATGACAATATTCAACACAAAATAAACAAATATGATTAAATTATTGTTATTTATTTTCTGTAGCTGTAATGCGTTGCCTATTGCCTACTGCCTACATCGCAAATAAGTATTTGCATCTTTTGTGCTGAAGACAATAATCAAACGTCCGTCTCTCATCACACACTATAAGATTTATACTATATACATGTGTTCTGTGCTTTAAATTCATTCATTTTCATTCATTCACAAATTACATGAGCCAACAAGGTAAATCTTTGAGATTCAAAATCATATAGGATTAATCGAAGTTTGCTTTTATATCTCAGTCATGAAGACGTTCTTGTTCATATTTTCAATATTGCTAAGTGCTTTTTGCATCTGTTTCCGGATGTTGGAAACGGTCGTACCTGAATTTTTTTTACATCTACGACAATAGTTTTTCAAATCATTACACAATATTGGGATTTGGCGCAGCAGCAATCGATTTTCAATAAAAAAGCAGAGGAAAGCCAGGATGAAAATACCAAAGCAAATGTAAACGCACGCGTACAATTTACTATTTTGAAATGACAGTGCTGTAGGACCCGGTGTATCGACACCAAGTCGGAAAAAGTGTGGTAGTTTGAGCATTTTATAATGGTGGTTTAATTGGAACCGAAAATCAATGATTCCGAATATGATCAGTCGATCTACAGCAGCAAGCCAAACTTGACGGAATCGACCCCAAAATACCAAAAGCAAGGGTTCCAATTCCAATGGTTCTTTGACAAAAGCGCACTTGATCTCTCGGTCTTTAGCATTCTCGATCGCTAGTTGTTTCTGCAGGTACTTGTTGTAGCCTATTGTCGTCAATACGAATGCATTTCGTAGCAACCGTAAATCATTCTCCTTTACAGTTTGATCGACTAGGTTGAATACAAACACACTCGTAACAGATTGATTGATACGTACGGCATTAGCCGTGTCTTGAAATTTCTTCTCAACTTTATATTGCTGGTAGAAACGTCTTAATTTATTGCGTTCATATCTCGCACTTGCATCATTCGCAAACCTCCAATGGTTGTTGTCATTGTCAGACGTGAAAACGGAGACATTGTAGCCAGCGTCCAATAGCTCAACCAGGGAAGGAAAAATGTATCTCTCCCCCGGCACCAGTACTTCTGCAGTGATGAACGTCTCGTAGGCCGTCTCCAGCACAATACCAATGAAGACAAGGACTGTAAGGAAGTACCCGGATTTTCTTGGTGGCACCTGTTTCAGCATGACGCTGGAGACAAGCAGCAACTCGGATACAAAGGTCTTCCACTTCGCTCGGGCTTCGTATACAGCCACTACGAGCATGCTGACGACAAAAGCAATCCAAACGTGAGTCGAAAATGGTTTCAGCCATGGTCTTAATATTTGGGAATATTCAACTGTGCTGTTTTTGAGTTCACAGTAAAATAGTTCATGAGATATGTAGTAACTAATAAACGTCGTGTCGGCTCTTGACACCCACACGTTGAGAAAGTATTCTGCAAAAATTTGTCGGACTTGTTCAGTCTCATGGGATAAACGACTTTCCAAAGAGTCTTCAACAAAAGCCTGCATTGATAGTAGAGACCATCTCCAACTATTTTCTCCGTGTAGGTCTACTTTTGGTTGTAGCAGGCGTCTGTAATTTTCCGCATCATTATTTTCATTATCATTGACGATAATGTTAAACCCAAAGTTTTTGGTAAGATGGTTCATAAGAAACTCAAGGACGGTGTGCTCCCCAAGCAGACGTTCACGTGGCTGTGACCCATAAGTATCAAACTTCGTTGGTCTTGGCATGTTCATACTATAATTGAAATTACCCGTACATTCCTCTGCCGTTTTTGCATCAAACTGTGTTGCGGCTTTCCATATCCCGGCATTTTGAGACACCGGACAGAAGATAAATAGAAACTGTTATAGGATAACTCAATGTTAACAAATGCACCCAAGTAAATCTATGATTTGAATTTCTGCCAAATGAAACATGCTTCTTACTGTTCTTACCTCATTGTATGCTAACTCCAAGTTAATGAAGTAAAGCGGACTCCTCATTTCGTAGAAATGCAAAAATTGTTCTTCCAACTCCAGAATCATATTGCTGGCCTTAGAGTAAACAATGTTTAAATCCTTGGGTCGATTTCTCCTTCGCCAATCGTGATACGTCGGCATTTTCAGCCTAATCCAGTAGTTTGCTTCGAATATTCCAGCATCCTCCAACTCTTCTTTGGTCGATTTTTTACTGATCTTAGACCCAGGTAAGATGTAGACGTTTACTTCATTTTGGATGTAGCGACACCCAATGCTGTTCGACACCGACCGCACCTTGTAGCTCACAATTTTAGCTGATATCTTGACGACAAAGTTGTGATGTCTTGGAAGGTTGTTGCACAAATCCGTGACAAAGTCACTCATGTCGATGTCACCGGTCAAACGCAAAACGTTAAATATGAAGTTGTCCCTCAACAGAGGACTGAAATTTGCAAATTTTGTGAACACTGAACTCGAGCTGAAATGCATCGAACCTTTCTCGGCGCTCACAGAATAGTATCCTAGTACGCTCAGTACTATGCCTAACATCAGTGTGGTGTGCATATTGTTGCAGTGCTTAAGGGATTAAGCGTAATCCTATTATAATATTATGTAATATACCGTCAACCGTTGCCTTTCCCCGGTGAAATGAAAACGACGAGAGTGCCCAGACTGCTCGGAACACAGTAGTTCATTTCCATATTTCCAGTAGCTGTCGCGTGTATGAACATCGGAGTATCCCGAGACGACGACGTGAACGTTTCATTAAACTAATACAGTTGGTTTAACAGTATTTCATTGCGTGTTTAAAGGTTCATCCTCCAGCGACTTGTGTAGTTCATGTTTTTTCACTTGGACAACGGGTCCTTGAACACCTTGACCTTGAGGTAACAGCGAGTCTCAAGCTCAACATTTCAGATACTGTACAAATATATATCCATGCTGTGCAGGATTCATAACTTATTGACCCAAACAACGATCTGCAGTGATTTTTCGCAGAAGTGTCCCTCGTTGGGTCTCACTAAAACATATGCCAATCCATGCCATGCCAATTCATGAATGAGGACGTCTTCTTTCGCCAAATCTAGATAGTTAGCCCAAGATAGTTGCTCTTGTTAGCAATGGCGGTAGTGGATTCTGCAATTCCGCAACAGTGAACAAAAAATTGTTCCCAAACAAAAGTGTCAGAATCTCAGAAATCAGAATAGCTAAAGAAAACATGGTGACTCAGTGTATAGCTATTCACTGAAGATGACTCAAGATCGAAATCGATAGTTAAGCTGAAATGAATTTACATAAAATACAATATGCGTGTTTATATCTTTTCTTATGAAAAATTAATTTAATTATTTTTTGCATTTGCACGCAACGACAAAGGCTGTTCAAAGTATTTCTAAGTTATTGCCTTCCTGAGTTATACAGCTATTAAATTTAAATATAATGTCAATCTCAATAATATACATGCAAAAATGCATAATGTGGGTTACGACGACGGACTGACGCGACGAAGTGACGACTGACGGTTGTAATGTTCTGTGATGTGAAATGTGATTTGAGTCGTACGGTTGAACCATGAAAATTCAATTCGGATGGTTCGTGTTGCTGAAATAAAAATGACGTATTTATGCTTCTAAGTTTCTATTTTAAAAAAGTAAAAAAGGATGAACTTTCAAATCGGATCCTGTTGACAATAATAGTCGAAACTATTTAGATTGTTGGCGTGGATAATGGCCGTGGATGGAAACCAATTTTTAATATATTTCATTCAGCATTCCATGCATAGAGGTTACTTTGGTGACTCTTTCTAATGCATTATTAAATTATTATTTATTTCCATGACTTCTTACTATATTAGTCCGTTGGGTGTGTTTTTTCGTGTAAAAACAAAGATGCTTGGTTTAGGCCTACAATTGAAAAATGGACTATGAGTTTCCTATGAATTTACAAAAGTCATTGCTTCAGCAAATTTTTGATATAGAGTCAGAAAAAATGCCAGTAGAAAAGATTTCGTCAGAACCTGACATCAATTTAAATTACAATAACCGACACAGACAGGAGGTTAAAGTAACATCCAAACTGAGAGCACCACAGGACATTATTTTATGTCAATTCGCAGCTTACTCTCAAATGGTAAAACAATAATTTAAAATAAAGCACATTAATTAAAGAACAACATAGTGAAGAAACAACTAAACAACACAAACTGTTTTCCACATTTATTCTCTGCTATATAGTTTACCATGGGTTGCTTCATCATTGCCTACACTTCTTTCCTGTTTCTGGCTCCGAGAACCTTTTCATGGATGCAACTACTCCCATTGCTAGGATTGAGTATTCGACACGGTAGTTGTGATTACGTCATTAAACCAGTTCCTGGATTTGTCAAAACTAACGGAGAGTTGGTGTATCGGGAGGATCGGACTCTTCCTTTCTGTCCCACTTACATTCTTCCGGAAGCATACATTTTAATTTATGCCATCATTATTGTACCTGCTACAATTTTCTCATGTGCTTTCTTC
Source organism: Harlomillsia oculata (assembly GCA_019776145.1). Lineage (NCBI taxonomy): Eukaryota > Metazoa > Arthropoda > Collembola > Entomobryomorpha > Oncopoduridae > Harlomillsia > Harlomillsia oculata. The sequence continues at coordinate 24,915 of JABASF010000980.1, forward strand.
ATGAACAAATCCGTGTATCGACCCTTTCACATGGTATGATTTTGATTCTGATATGATTTTTACAAAATATCATTTCATTCGACTCATTTTGAAGGCACTTTTTAAACTCTTTCCATTTACAGAGACTAACCATGGTCTGTGGACTCGTCTATGCGGTGGCATCAAGTTTCATGTTATTTCACTTGCTCACAATTTTCCTACACAGCTACGCTAATTTGCCGAACAATATGCCATTCCCAAAGTGGCCAGTGACTGCCGACAGGATTTCGCAATGGTGGACAGTCACTCAAGTTACGGTAATTCACATTAGCATTTGACAGTATGAAAATAACTTTTTGTACTATTGCTGAGTTTAATTTTGTACTTTCAACGTTTCAACACTTTCAGTCTCAGTGTTGCGGAGGTGAAAATGGACGATTGGATTGGGAAATGAAGCCGAAAGGAGTTTACCATACGTCATGCGCAGATACTATTGTAAGTACGAACGTGAATTGGAGTGCAAAGTATCAAATTATGTATGATAGTAAATCTTATTAATGCCATATATTTTAATGTGATTTACTTGTACATAGAAATTTCCAGAATTGGACGATTACCCAAGATCAAACGAAGTTTGGCAAGAAGGATGCTTTGGAAAAGAACAATGTCGAATGTTTTACTACGGCACTGTATTTCTGGCATTTCTTGTCCAACAAGCATTGTGTGGGGTATGAGAGTTTCATTATAGCAAAATGAAAGTATTAGTTGTAAAGTTATTATTGTTACATCAGTGATTTTTAATGTTCCTTCAATCAAACAGGTGGCAATAATTACATCATTCGCGATAGCTCCAACCGTGCACATTCTTCCGAAAGCTTCGACGGAAACGTTCTATTTGGACAAGGACATTAGCGAGCGTCCAATTACCGTGGAACTCCGTGGTCCAGCGAAAGATTTCGAGTTCATAAACGATTTTAATCGCAAACTGGCTCATGTGTATCTGAAAAATATCAATTCCAAAGCTACGGTTGAAAACGAGAAACATGCTGGGAAACGCTACACTTGGATTCCGTTCTTGACTCCACCGACCGTAAGAATTTCCTTGGCTGAAAAAGGAATTGAAACTCACACTGTTGAAATTTGGCATGCATTTAAAGATGTCAAATTAGTACGAAGTCGAAGAAGCAAGCAACCAAACTCTACCAATGAACTGTGCATTGAAATTTTGTATCGTTAATGCATACTTAAATGATTGAATTGTGAGCATTCAGACTTTCAGTAGACATGAGACTTTGAGATGCTGTTAAATGTTTATATTGCAATGAATAAAAATGACGATTTTGCAAAATGAGTTTCAGGGTCAGATACTGAATAATTTATTCTATAATATGAATGATTGGTGTGCATTGACATTTTAAATCAAAAACGCCCAAAGTCGTATGCATAGTTTCCTTGTGGAACAACCGCTGTAGATTGTTGGTTCCATTGCTGGATCATATTTCCAGGATTTTGTATTGGGATGCTGACACCGGATCCGGCACCGGGTGGAATGTATCTTGTCGGTGTCATTGAAGCCATTGGGGATGGCATAATCATACCACGCCGTGGTGGAGCTGCAGGCGGACTTCTTATGAGTTGACGTTGTTGTTCATACATTTCTCGTTCACGATCTCTTGTTTGTGGAATCTGGCTCATGTGGCTTATAGGACTCAAAATCGGACCAGATCTTCGTGGCTTGCTGCTAAATAGCAATGCTGGAAGTGACGCCCTAATAAATAATAATCATGTTTATACGACCAAGTTCCATAGAAGAGCTGTCCAAATAATCCCATTTGAGCAACTTGGTAAAGCAAATGGTAAATGCGTACCTTTCCTTTGGCGACACATCAAAATGCATGAGTACATTAAGACATTCAGTGTCTGTCAAAATCCCTTTTGTAGCTACATAAAATGTAAACTCTTTTCGAGTCATGAGCGGAAAACGAATAAGGGGCAAAACAGATTTCAAAGCAAATCTGCAGTTTTGTGGATTCTGTTCCATTTGTTGTCGTTTGCATTCATCAATGGCCCACCTTTAAAATGTAAGCAGTTTCATGTTTAGAAGGCTAAATGAGATAATGAATTTGTGCAAAATTGAATTACCGCACTAATGCTGTGAAAAGTTCCAATTCAGAGATAGACAAATCATCACTTTCTAACAGAAGACAAAGTTCTTCGGATGACAACAGTAGAAAATCATCTTCGTGAATTACATATGAAAAATTCCTGCAATCGATATTAAAAAATCAATTCAATAAGATTCTATAAAATCAAAAGTATACTTTGATTTGTGCAACACACCGTTTGAGAAATTGCCGAGCCTGATTGAGAATCCCAGCTTCCCCCAATGTCTCCGCACTCAAAAGTACACTCACGACATTTTTGCAGCTAATGTGAGCTTTAATAAAATCCGCACAGAGCAAATTAAGTTTGGATATTTCATACTTTTTGGCCAAATACAACACTGCTGTGGCATCCTTCACATGCACGTCAAATTCATCCGTGTACAGAAACCTTAAAAAGGTTGAGAACGCGTCTGGTTCCACATCTGCCACTGTAATGGTTACAACTTTGTTTGCCGGAGAACTTTGGAATAGTGACTCAAAAATTGGTGAAGATAGTGACAAAATGAGTTTATGAGCTGGAATTTCTTTGGGACCCACAATGAATTTGACAATCCGTGAAAACACCTAAATGCAAAGAAGCTAATAATTTTTCTTTGATGGTAATACACATTTCACGCCAATTGTCCACAATACCAGATAATGACATTAATTCCAATTCTCCTACTTCTTCCACTTTTGGAAGAACGTTGCTCACGACTTCTCTCGCAAATCTGTGCATTTTTAAAAAATATTTTGCTCGTCAATCAACAACAAAATTTTCAAAGCACATAGAAATCCGTGAGGACTTGATTTGACAACTGAAAGTTCCGTACTAACCCACTGAACTAAAGAATCTCGCGGTTTATACACTCAAATGTGTAATTCGAGCCAGAAATGTTATTGTTTTCCACGCTATCCGAAATCCGATAAGCATTGTGAGTTGTGCGATATTGATTTCCTATTCCTCCCATATATAGTTTTATTTATTGAATTAAAAATGTGCCTGGATTTTCGTTTCGACTATAACTATAGGCGAAAACAAAACAATGGAAATGGACTGAAATCTAACGACATAAACTTATAGAATAACCTTCAGTCAAGAATGGCGATTCGGGAATTTAGTAGATTGTTATTGTTATTCTTAATATAACAATACCTCAATGTAAGGTTAGGTTATGCCAACGTGCTTTGAATGATTCACAGACTTGGGTTTAATGCTATTTAAAAAATC
>JABASF010000981.1:0-20075 GCA_019776145.1 Harlomillsia oculata
TTTTCATTTCTCATGCATTGCACTGACAGTCAAGAATGAAGGCTCTCCATAGATATGTTTTGTGTAGGGAATTTGAACTCCAAACTACAAAACTACTGGTTGTGACGGGATGATAATGCCGTGAGTCTCCTGCACTAAAGTTTTACACATTATTCCACACATCCACACAAACTCTGCAGGTAACTTAATTGTTAAAGGAAAGGTAGTCATGTAGCATCAGCAGGAGCATCAATGAAAAACCAAGTTAGTAGTATGTGAGAGTCAGATCGGTTTAAATTGCTACATATCACATCAGTAAGATACCAAATACAACTGCGCCCTTCCTGTTGTGCTCATGTCGACTTTGTTACTAGTGTCCTACTGTGACAGAATACATTTAATCTCCACTAGGATACTATAAAATCTACATTTCAGCCAGTTTACAAGTTCTAAGAACTGACCTAATGGGAATGCCACACATTTCATGAAATGTGGAATTTCATGCACATGTTCTTAGGCGATATGATATGGTACAATATTACACATTTCTGTTCAGCACACAGCATAATATAACTCATAAAGAATAATTAAATAGCAATAACGTATACTTGCAAACTCTTACCTTCATTTCATTAATAATTTGCTGGAAGAGACCTCCAAAGACACAGTCTCTCTCCAGACTTGAATTTCCGTCCATGCTTAGAGAATTTATATTGTTCATTTCCAGGATTTCACAATACTGTACCACAATGATAATTATTAATTACACTACAGTTCGCTATCCACGTAATTCGCATTGGCTAGAAAAGAGTCACCAACTGTCTTTTTTGATGTCCTTCACGTTGTTCATGTTGAGGTGACACAAAGCTTGACACGCTAATGCTACCAACTTACACCGCAAGCAGTAGCACAGCTTCAATTTAGTATTTATTTTCCAGGTTACAAAGGATCCAAATGCTAGGTTATGCTATGGCTATGCATGCATGTGCTTGATAATATTCTCTCACTCACAAAACCAAAAACTACCCAACAAGTTTGTGTTGTGTTGTGTGCATCAGCCAACTCAAAGTAACAAACGCACGGGTCTCTTATTTTTTATCCTCTTTTATTCTTTTGCATTCAATGGGATCGTATTGTTCACTTTGCTTACGTTGCGGTCACGTCGATACACAAACTGAACACTGTTGTATAAAGACTTTATAGCCTACAAGACATTCTTTTTTTGTCCTTAAAAGATGCTTAGCTTCTTTTCATGTGAGACACAAACATTGGAAGAAGTTTAGCAAGAAGCAAAATCCTCTTTGTTGTGCTGGTGATGCACTTAGTCACAAAAATGTATGTGCAAAAGATCGATGACCATTAAACGAAGGACAAAACGTGTAAAAATCTCTTGAGAATTGATTTCCTTTTTCTTAAAAGTCCTCTTCACATTTCATGGACCAAGTTCGCAAACACTCTTCAAAAACAAACCAAAGGGTCGTTTCCTAAGTTTTCACTCCTGACTCCCGTAAATGTCTCAAAACTCGTTATGTACAGAGGCACATAGGAAGCAAAAGCATTGATGAAAATGATGATGTTCACTTGTGTACACATAGCAGATAGTATTGATCCGAATTTTGTGAGAGTGGATGGACTTTCCCACCACCACCGATGGTTGACGTTTACGAAGGGATGATGATGATGGTTTCCACTGGGTTTCCACTACCCTCGCTCCCCTGCACTTTTACTCGAATTCACGGCCAATGCCACGGGCAAATAACATTCTACCCGGTCGGTCGGTGCGGTGCAAACACAAAGTCTTCTCTTCTTTGCAACAACAACGCAACGCTCCGAAATCTAGATTTTATACTTTCACAATTGTGCACTTTTCCTTCCTGTCAGTCGTGAGTCTGTCGTAATCTCCGTTCTCCTTTCCTTCACATATAACAGGTGCTTCAAAGTATGACACTTGAATGCACAACACCGGAAAATGAAGAAATGCTGTCGAATACAAAAACCTAGCGAAAACAGTCGAAAACCTGTCACGAGTCTGCACAACCAAACTGCCGTATTCACCTTCAAAAGAAAGAAAACATAAAGAAAACATAAAATACGTATTAAAATACACACTTTAACTTTTGCATGCAGTCGTCAAAATTTCATGCACGAGTTTATGAATTCCAGAGTTCTCAATTATTAATCTCTGATAATATTGATAGATAAGAAACAAAAACACCTTTAAAAATTATACTTACGATTGCGGTTATTATGCGCCGTCACAAAAAACCGGTATATTGCTTGACTACGCGTTTTCACAAGATTAAGCTTCACCGTTCCTCACTCACGACTACTTTTGAATAACCAAAACAAACGAAAATAGAAGAAAAATCACATACGAACAGGAACAGATGGCAAATTCGCAGAATAAGCAAATTGCATGTCACCTACAAATATGTTGATATTAAGGTTTAAAGTGGATATGAAATGATTCGCAATAAATCTGAGACGAATGTGAATAATGCCGTGAGGAAGAAAAAACCATAATATAAGCTATGTAAGAGTGAAATGGACGAGACCCTTTCCCTTCAACGTACAAGAATGAACTGAGGCACAAGACTGAGACGTCGAGTCTGTTAAACTCGTTTTGCGTTGTGTTTTGTGTGCGGCTGGCTGTCTGAGCTGCTTTTCCCTGCAGATAGACGTAAAATGCAAAAATGCCGTACTTTGTTCAATCTGAGAGTTGAACTCATCGCCGTCAGAGAATGCAGTTGCACGGATCACTTTGTTTTACAACTTTTTTCATCCCCCTGTCCCAGTGTATGTACCAACCCAACGTACCAAGTTGGGTTTGTCATTTTGTCCTAAATGCTCAAATACGCCGTAGTCAATGGTCAATGGTCAATGGTCACATCAACAGATTCCCAAACCTTATGAAAATGCTTCAAAAATAAAACCGAGGACAAGTGTCTTGTGCCTTTCGTGACCAGGCAGGCAGGATAAAACGTCTTTGTGAACGAATCCGTGAAATCGAGAGGGTTGCTACAAAGTCACTTCAGGAAATGAATACTTGTGGACTGATATGATATTATGACCCCGACTTAATGTTTTTCCGGAAGTAAATGTATAATGTATTAACGTGTATTCTAATTAAAATGCATTCTAATTCATTTGTTACTAAAGTCTCGATCTCGATCTCGATGGACATTAAAATGGTACGGCGGCAGCGCATTTGGCGTGACCGTCGTACTTACATGCATAGTTTCACTCTAAAGCCATTTATAGATTTCCTTGAACTCGTTCAATAAAAATGACTATATAATTCATTGTTGGTTGAAATTGGCATTTTGCCAGGTCAGAAACAAATTCAATGGAACAGATAGGATTGAACTAACTCAGAACGGACAAGGGAACATTGGCCATGAACCGAAATATACTTTAACCGGTGGTTTAACGACGCCGTTATGAGTTTTGCTGGGTGGGACGACGTGACATGACGTGGCCGGACGACACTTCCAGAAAGTCCGTTCGACTTGCCCCAACAAAGCTACATTCCGATTGCCATTACATCAACTTTTAAATTTTAATTCAGTTATTACATTATTTTTTTGTAGCCAGTATTCTTCGATGTTTTATGTTTAAATATAAAGTTGGAATTCAGAATCGTTTTTGTTATATAACATTCTTGATAAGAACTAAATAATATAAAATTTGAATTGGGTTCGGTTTTGAGCGCTGAGACCTGTAGATATGTTTGTCAACTGTAAAAATAAAAGCAGGCATACGATAAAATGTGGTGACAATGTGACAAGTAGTGAACAACTGGCTATATTGAAACATGGAAACTTATGTTAAAAGTATGAAAGTGATAACAAGGAGAACAGCACGCAACGAGATTTCAAAGATGAGGTAAGAACTGCTCAAAATTAATTATTTGCGGATTTGGTGATTTGGTCTATTATAACTTATAAGGTATCATAGAACAGTGTTCAAAAATAAAGAAGCAAATCGATTTTAGGTTCATTAATTCATGGTACGTAGGATCCAAGGTAACTTTGACGTTCGTTGGGTATAAACAGATCATGACATGACCTCGGAATTCGCAATGGTTTTTACAAACTATATATACGTTCAGAATTGCTTCACATTTCGAGTCGGACTTTCAGAATGACAAAGAAATTCATAGTTTAGTAGTGTCAAAGTTATTTTATCTGATTATAATCGTAGACGTGGTATTGTTCGGATAAAAAATACTGCCATGAAAACAGAATTGCAACTGTTAGTTGAGAGGTGATACTGCATCCGCATCAATGTTATATCAATCATAAGTTTATTTTTAAAAAATTTTACAGTGTGGACCAATTTAACATTAAATCGTGTTGCCATATTATTAAATAAAATAATAAAACATGGATTTTGAGCAGAAGTACTTATCATTTATACGGTTTACAAGATTTCTTATGGAATATTTAATATCTATAGTTTAGGTTATTGTAACTGTTATTATATTATGAAATGCACTACCTCCAGAAAGTGCTTATGGATTATGTCATTTCGTTAGATAAGCATTATAGGATTAGGTTATTTATTGTTGCCATCGGCGCCTATATACTTAAGAGAAATCATACTAAACACTACTTATAACTACACATATCCGAGTTCCAATATTGTTGTTTGGATTTCGCTAGCTTGCTGCATCATTATAACAATTAATTTCTGCCTGCAGAAAAAAAGATGATGGAGGCAGGAGATGCTTGACTAGTTTTCTGTATCCAAAAGAAGCAATCGATGTTGGCTTCGACAATCACAAAAAATCAAGTTATAGTAATAGCCTATAAATGCTATGTTTTTCATTGGAACATATGTACTAAACAATTAGCGAGGAAGACTTGTTTTAAAGACTGTTAGGACCCACAGAGGTAGAGCTACTGCTATATACTAAGCTAAGCATGCTTCCTGATTTGGCATCGTCTTCCGGATACACCTCCCGTAATGGCTCTGACAAAGCCATTGTACTAAAACCAAAATTAAATCGTTATAATTGTATAATTCAACATTGATTATGCATACGTGTTTTTATTTACCTAAATCCACGTCGAGTGGACTCTTCGTCAAATTGCTCCAACTCCCTCATTTGTCTTTCTTGTAGAAGACGAATGCGTTCGGACCTCTCACTAGAGAATTGTTGAAGTTCTTCTCTCATCTAGTAAGTATACATTTCATTTTAATATTGACATGTGAATTTAATCGAAATCAACAGATACTTTATTGTAAGTCCAATACCAACCTTTTGCTCGAGTAGCGACCTTCTAACATTCACTCTATCGGACAATTCGCTTCGTTCACGCTCACGTTGTGCGTCTGCTTGCATTCGATTTTTGCTTTGATATGCTATCAGAATCTCTAGTTCTCTGTCCAATTTTTCTTTTAGAGCTTGCACTTCTATCTCTTGTGACTCATCAAGGCGAATCTGTTTTATGTAAAGAATACTTTAAAATATGTCTAATAGAATTGAAAATTGTATAAGGAAAACAAATATTACAGATTGCTTTTGCAGCATTTCCGCGATGGATTGCTCGTATTGCTCTCCTAGTAAAGCCAATTTTCTGCGTTGCTCCTCTTTAAGTTTCTTGATGACACCCTTCTGTTCATCTTTCGGAGTTGACGCCAAAATCTGGCTTTTAAGCGCTTTGTACTGCAGAGTCTGTATTTTACATGTCTCGCGAAATTGCTTCCGAATTTGAACTTCCTTTTGCTTAAGACTCTTCGGCTGTTGTTTCAGTTCTAACGCGTGTTTTTTCTTCAATTCCGATTCCGCTCGTCTCATGTACTCATGCTGATTAGATAATTCACTAGCATGTAACTTCTTTATTTGATCTTCTCGTAAAGAATGCACGGAACGTTGTTGTCCGTATTCTAAGTCCTGTGTTAATTCGTGCTGTTTAAGTAGAACTGCGTGAGCTTGCTCCAACTGCCCTTGTCGCTTGTTCAACTCCTAGAAAAGGATTACAAATTACAATTTTATTTCTGTACATAAGAATTCACTAATGCGTGCATTCATAAATAATTAAACTGCCTACGGCCATACCTCACGCAATAACTCTTGCTCCAATTGGTGATATGCTAATAGTTTCCGTCTTCTAAATTTTCTAACCTCTAATTCTAGGTATTCTTTTTGGGTACGAACCAAGCGTTGTTCCTCTTGAGCATCCTGCTGTTTTGAATGGTCCTTTTGCAACCTAGCACATGAAATTAAATTGAATGTAAAGAAATGTATTTTCACGTCAAAGAAAAGTACGGAGCTCAAGTATAGACAGAATGTAGGCAGTACTGTAATGTAGCTTCACGCTGGCGCTTTGGGGTACTTTCATCCTGACTAAGTTCCCGTTTCCAGCGTTCCTTATTCTGCTTGTATTCTTTACGCTTATGTACGTCGAAATTTTTTCTTTCGCCTTCCTGCCGTGTCATTATTTCCTTAGTTAATCGTTTTTCGGCTGCTTGATTTTGCTTAAGTTTCCTATCCAGTTCTTGTTGATGCCTTGCTTGTAATTTTTCTAATTCCTTAGAAAATTGTTGTAATAGATTTTCATATTCGCTGTCAAGCATTTTTCGATGCGCTTCCATTTCCAAACGGCATTTTTCTTCAAGCTATACAGAAATTACGTAGTTAATCATCTTTAAAATATGCAGTATTGTAATTTAATTATTTTTTAAAATAATAAAGGGAATATGCGTTTCTACTTTAATTAGCGCTCCTTGATGCTCCCGTCTCATCCGCTTGTACCCGCTCATTTGCTCGTACATATCTTCTTGCATGTGTTCCTTTTGCTGTTTAGTAACAATAGAAGTAGTACGAATGGTTGCAAAGTTGTTTGGATGTCTTTCCACTGAGGAAGTTGAACCCTGGAACACAATAAGCAATTATTATCAGACAAGAGGAAACGGACTTTGATAACAGAATGCCGTTTCATTCAGCTTTGCCTTTACCGCAGTGGGCCGGCCACGATGACGATGATTCAGAGCGAAGTGATTGGTGTCGTCAACATGATCCTGAAATATTGGAATAGAATTTGTGGAGGAAGACTGCGATGACGCCGAAACACCAACGCTCGCGAAAGAACGCTCGGACGTTACAGAATTAGACTTTGACGAGTCTCCTCCAGTACCCTCTTCTATTCCATCGCCATCACCCAAAGTAGCATCAATTTCTCCGGGATCAGCCATTAGAATTTTCTTCATTTTACGGTAATTGAGGTTATCCAGTTCACGAACTGCAGCTTTGGTTCGATGAATTAAGTCGCAAATTACATGACCCGAACGAGAGCGAGTAATAAAAGCATGTCCTAATAATTTTGTGGAATTCGGTCTATCTGTAGGGTTTTTTCGTAAGCAGGAGTCAACAAACCGGCGGAAAAGTTCAGACCAACCCCCGGCCCCACCCAGACATGGACTTTCATTTTGGGCAATGTGATACAAGGCACTCATTGCATTCATATTGAAGTAAGGTGGCTTGCGTTCCGCTATAATATAAACATTTATATAAATTGTTGCAAAAACATGCCAATCAATTCGAAGGTCGTTATGAAACTAGTTGTACAAAATCCATGTGATCACACACCAAGTTCGATGCACGTGATTCCCAAAGACCATACATCAACTTTGCCGTCGTACTGGCCCTCATCCATTGCCAATATAACTTCAGGAGCCATCCAGTACGGTGTCCCAACAAAAGAATTGGCAGGAGACGACGACGAAGCTGAACCAAAATCCGCCAATTTAACAGTTCCTGCTTCCGTTAAAAGTATGTTCCCCGCTTTCACGTCTCGATGTATTCGGGCTAGTGAATGAAGGTGAACAAGACCACGTAGGACACCGTCACATATAGCTGCTATTTCCTCCTCTCTTAGTGGACGCTTGTGGACTTCCAGAATGTCAGAGGCTGAACCTAAGCAGTACTCCATGACGAGCCACGCAGTGTGTTCTTTTAAGTAACAACCCTTGTACTCGATAGTGTGCGGATGTCGTAATGTACGCAGAAAGCGAATCTCTTTCACTATGTCAGACCATTTATCAGCAGACTGCTTTCCCATATATGACATTTTCTTAATAGCGACGATTTCTTTCGTCTCTTTATTCCTCGCGAAGTATACCGCACCGAATGAGCCATGGCCGATCTCACGTAAATCTTCAAAAATACGCTCAGGATCTTCTCGGTCAAATAGTTCAGCGACGTCCGGGTCCTTCAAACTACCCGGCCTATCAAACCAAACACAACAACTCCTTTCAAAACACACTTGTCACACGGTAAACCAAAATCACATAGAAAAAAATGAAAATATACAAACCCTAGTAGTTCTTTCATCTAAAAATAATCACCGATGAGAAATTACTTCGTTATCTTTTTTTATTAGTACACCATCACCAACAACCACCACACAACTATTTTTTTCTGTTCTTCTCCTTCGTAGTCCGTAATCGCCCGTACATGAAACTCACCCAGTGCAAAATTAGCACTGACTTTCCTTCACATGAAACTCAACTCATGACTTTTGCGTGGTCACTGATAACAAAAACTTTCAAAAAAAAAAGAAAAAAAAATACATAAAAAACATCAAGACATCAAAGTTTGGTTACCTAGGTACAGCGGGCATAATTGTGGAACGGGGGTGAACCACTCCCCGGTTCACAATTTCATTTCCGGAATAGCATCAATTTCATTGAAAACTCAACACTCTCTTTCGTTTCACAAAAATAAATGTAGATAAAATCCGTCCTTTAAAAAAAGACCTTTGAAACACACCAACATCCAACAATATTACAAATCAAATTCATCCTCATAAAATACAATTAAAAAATCATCTTACTTCGTTCTTTTCTTCTGCTCTTCTGTTGTTTTTGATGGTTTCAAACTAAAATAAAACAAATGATGTATCTGGTAAAACCAGTAAAACGACAGTAAACTATTAAAAACCCTAAAGTATCATACAATTCGTGTGTGAGTCATAAGACAACATCCTGACTTTGATAAATATAGTACTATATACTTTTAAAAACTTGAAGTATGTAAGTGTGTAGAGATAGTACACTGTACACTACACACACACAGTACTCCTCCTCCTCTCAAGCAAGTTGACAAAATACATTTACAAATAATCTAAACTTAAAAAGCTGATTTTTTTCTATTATTTTTGTATATATAAGTATCGTATATCCACCTCATTCGTCGACGTTGGAAAACGAACCCGAAAGTCGTCGTCGTCGTCAACTACAAGAAGTGTGTCTGTCCCGCAAGTGAGTGAAGTCTCTCTGTGCTCCTGCTCTCACAGCTCTCCTACTATCATATCTTTTTTCTCTCTGTCTTATAAACTTATAAACCATGAATTTCCGTCTATTAAACTTGATATGTTCATATGTATTTGGGACTGTATATATCCAACCATTTTATACCTTTTAGCCTTTATACCTCCCCGCCCCTGCCTTCACTTCAACAACTATAGGAAGTAAAGTAAACCGGTAAGGCTACAATTTTGAACTCCTTGCTCCCCGTATGTTCGGGTCATGCATAGACAACGTTACTCATTAGTACATCATTTTCAAAATGTTGATTTGTATCACATCCTTCCATGATATAAGCTCAAGTCAACATTCATCCCCGATTTTTTAGAATTTTATGTCACATAGTTGAATGAGCTCATCAGTCATCACGTGTCTATCTGAACGAACTTGGGTGGTTGGACAAATTCCATCTTCAGGGATTTGCCTTTTGTCGTCGTGTCTTCTCATTCAAACTTGGGATATTATACGGTCATGAAAATGCATTGAATTTTGTTAGGTTTTAGGTAGGATTCAGAAAGACCACTCGGGATACCGAAACAAGGATGGAAAAACATGCGTTGAGGAAGCCAAACAACGCAAGATAAATTATCCAAAAGTTGATCAAACTTAGTTTATATATGTCGTTTGTGTCGTACTTCTGTCCAGTTCTGTCCAGCTTAGTATTGTTTTTTATATTCTGAGCTGTTCTTGTTTCATGTCAAGTGTTATTTTCTTGCTGTTTCTTTCTGTGAGTGTACTTAACCAAGACTACAGCACGACGTGCATTTATTACAACGATTCGAAGTATTGTTAATCGAGGTAATTAAATTAAATGCATTTTACAATTTTTTGTGAGTCGGAAATATGTTAGTTTGTTTAGTAAACAGTGTATTTCACAAGGACTGGTTCCTGGTAAAAGTTGTAGAAGCTGGAACTTGGTATTCCTTAGCCATTTTGATGATTTGCAATTCAGCACACTCGTACAATTTCTGTTTGTTTACTATGTTAATTTTATTGTTTTTGTAAATTGTTTTTGTTGTTTGAAATACGTGTTCAAAATGTAACTGTATAGTTAACTGAGTCGAGTTTTGCAAATGTATACAGGTATCAATGGCCTCGAGAAATGAATGCCGGGTCTACGTTGGTAACCTCCCCCCTGACATAAGAACCAAAGACATTGAAGATCTATTCTATAGATTTGGTAAAATTTTGTATGTTGACCTCAAGAATAGACGGGGACCGCCATTTGCCTTTGTGGAATTTGAAGATCCACGGTAAGGGATATATGATACATGGGTTTAGTGATTCGGGATTCGTGCAAGGGCATGCAACAGATGTTGATGATTTGTTTTGATAAATTAGGGACGCGGAAGACGCCGTGAGCAAGAGGGATGGATATGACTACGACGGGTACCGACTGCGAGTGGAGTTCCCAAGAGGAGGAACACGTGGTCGCGGAGGAGGAAGTAGCGGTGCTCGCAGCGGAAGTGGAGATGGGCGGGGTCGTGGTGCTCCAGCCCGACGTTCTCAATACCGGGTTGTAGTGACGGGTAGGACACTGCTGCTTCTCATTTTAAGGGACATGACGCCTGAGCCTAAGGATAAAATGGAAATAAGAGGAGAAGGAGGAGAAGGAGGAGGTGGAAAAGGAGGAGGAGGAGAAGGAAAAGGAAAAAAAGGTGGAAGTTATAGAATGGAATTGGCAGGAGAGGAAGAAGGAGTCGGTTGAGTATCGTCGTGGGAATATCAGGAGTCGTGGATTACTAAGGACGGGTCTAAGGGCTCAGGGGCATGACATAATTTACACAGAGGATTCTCAAGTGACTGTCTTCGCAGGACTCCCACCGTCGGGAAGTTGGCAGGACCTGAAGGACCATATGCGGGAGGCCGGAGACGTCTGTTTTGCCGACACCTACAAAGACGGGACTGGCGTGGTGGAATTCCTTCGATACGAAGACATGAAGTATGCCGTCAAGAAACTGGACGATTCACGTTTCCGGTCTCACGAGGTTGTAGTAATCATCACTGAATGTCGCTTGTTCCTATCTCTATGCACACTTATTCTGAATTATGACTACCACTTTTGTCAAGTTGGATTTCAAACAGTGCACTTTGACACAAAATGTGGTTCTGTTCTCTCTCTCCCTCTTTCTGAAGCTACTAATTATTCTAACGTTCTACCCAAGTTTCGCACAGGGGACAGGAACAAGATCAAGCCAAGTAAGCTATAATCTAGTTTCAAAGTATACTATTTAATATCCAAATTAATTCAATTTGCAGGGCGAATCGTCTTACATTCGAGTTAAGGAGGATTTCGGCGGTGGTAATACTGGCGGAGGTGGAGGTGGACACAATAGCAGAAGTAGAAGTTACTCTCCACGACGCGGCGGCCGGGGAACACCGTCATATTCCCCCAAAAGAAGCGTCAGCCGTAGCCGATCCAGGTCTTACGACAGACGCTGAGGCTTGCACAGGGAAATAATAGAAATCAAATGTATTTTAATTGCGTAAATCTATAATCACGCTGTAAAAACATCTGTTTGTCTGACAAAGCAAAGCCACATCAACAAAACACTTTGAGTGTGAAATCATATTCAAATTGCAACATAAGTTAAACCATCATTCCAATGTCGGGAAATTTCCTTGACATTACAGACTGGCAAAAATTAATTTGCTTGTCTTTAATCCAAACCTAATAAAGCCCATTTCCCTAGGTGTAAAAAATTGTTAATCTTTCAAAAAGTTTATAAAATTTACAAAAAAAAATAAAGTTTATATTGACTCTTGCGAAATGTGTTGTTACTAATTGCCATTACCGCTTAATGAGTTATTGGGATCCTCTTGCTCAAAGTCGCAAGTCATGGACATTACATTGACATTGTTCCATGCATCATGATTTTAAATGAAAGACATAAGGTTCTTTCTTGAACATCAATTATTTATATAACATAAAATGCATTTTCATTCCCTATTTGGACTCTCCAAGTTCTCCTTTTGCTTTTTTCCTTGCACTGAAGATTGAACTAACAATATGCGCTGGCTGGCTATTACAATCCAGCGTGCACGAAACCGCTAAGTTTCGATGGACTCACGTGCTGTCAGTGAGGCTGAGAACTCAGAACCAACCTGGCTACGCTACGATCGTGGAATTTTGTTCTGTTTTTTCATTATTCAATACTATTTTCTAAGAATGTTCACTTTCTCAATTTGTTACTGAATTTGTGTTAAACAGTTTTAAACACGCTCTAAAATGGAAGAATTGTACCCGAGATCTGGAGACGATGTCGTTGCGGTTTCACGTAAACGCAACATAAGAAAGGCACGTGTTCAATATTAGCCCATTACTACCATTTTATAAGTGGCAATTTTTATTTATTGTTAGCTAACAAATTTTTCATTCAAATACAGGAGGATGAAAGTCCTTTAAGCAACTCAAAGAAATCAAAAAAAGCAAAAAACTCTCTGTCAATTGAGGAGCGGAGTATTCTTCAAGGAGCTCCGAAAAGAAATTTTGAATTGGAAACACTTTCCTACGACGTACTGACTTGTCACTTGTGTTTGACATTATAATTTATTTAATATAGTGAATAAGGAATATTTGTCATATTTAATATTTGTTTATCATTTTGTAGAGTATTTCTGAAGGAATGCTTTTGTTGGGCCGTATCATTGAGATTCGTGAAGCGGAAATTATTGTAAGTCTTCCTGGATTTACTCAAGGGTCCGTGAGTGCAAATCGTGTTTCGAAACCTTACGTTGCTGCACTGAATCGCCTTCGTGGAAACAGTAAAGATATTGGTGAAGTAAGTTAGTTGTACGAGTTTAAGTAATTGCGAACTGTTATAGCACATAGTAGTCATATGCCTGTATGTTTTTCCATTTCACTTGATTTATTGATTTTTGACTCTGATAATTTGTACAGGTTGTTGTGTATCCATTGGATGAAATGTTCTGTCGTGGGGAGGCTGTTATTGTTGCAGTTGTAGGAATTGAAAAGACTGGGAGAACAAATATCCTTCTGTCGATGCAACCTCAAGACATCCACAAAGCATGGAGTACTCCGTTTCTGACTGCTGGTCTATTGTTGACAGCATCTGTAGTTAGTCGAGAAGAATATGGTTATATTCTTGACACTGGGATGAATGGTGTAAGCACATTTTTACCAGATATGCAGGCACGACGTATGATTGAAGAAGAAAATCATGGAAAAGTGTTAGGTGAGTTGTAATTGTAATGATAATGATGTATACATTGTATTGTTGACCATAGCTTATGTTTGTCCATTGTACATCGTGGATCGTGACTTTCATGGGGTTGAACGAGTCTTTCTTAACACATCATTTCTCATTTTTATAGGTGCTGGTCAGCTTGTACAGGTTAAAATTACTAAAATCAAAACCCATCGACTAAGTGCCAAGCTCACTGTGACTACTGATTTACGTCAATTGAAGGATGCGGAAATTAGTGACGAGCTTCAATTAAATTATTCTTTATTGTTGCCTGGTATGCTCGGTGATGGAATTGTCATGGATGCACATAGGACCGGCCTCAAAATCTATGGTTTTGGAATGGTATGTTACGCCGTCCAAGATCACATCACTGATTCAAGCGCTTATGAAGTTGGCTCTAAAGTGAAGATTCGTGTTCTGTACACTCAACCCAATGGAAACACTCCTTATGTCACACTTTTGCAAAAATTCTATCCTTTTTGTCGGGCCGTGTCCACGTCGGAATTTGATCCTGTTGGCAGAATTGTAAATGTTAAGGTCCAGCGTATTGAAACCAGGGGTCTAGTTGTGATGATTGAAGGACACAGAACTAGAGGCCTAGTTCCATTGAACCGTTTAGATGATCAGCCGTTTCATCCAGACAAGCTCACGGAACAAATCTTTACAAAAAATTCAAAACATCAAGGACGTATTATCAAATACAGTGCTGCGGATCAACTTTATGTGATGAGCCTACAAAAGTCCATTTTAAAGGAGAAATATTGGAGTGTGGATGATTTAGTAGCAGGTGAAAGGGTAAAGGCTACTGTGGAATCATGGAATTCAGCAGGAGCGGCTGTGTTCGTTGGGAAAATTCGTGGTTTTATGCCAATGCGATTTGCCGGAAGTGGTATTCGTAGTCGACATTCTGAGTTGTATAAACCGGGTACTACATTCAGAGGCCGTGTAAGTTTATAGTTTCTACGTCTGTTTAAGATTCATATTTTATGGCGTGTGGCTGTAACTCTAACTTTATTATAAATATTGTATTTTGTAGATAATGAAAATCGATCAATATAAAAATACATTTCTGATCACAGCTACTAAATCAATTCTCAACAGTAATGGTGCCGTACTCTGGGATTGGGATGAGCCTGAAATAGGCATGCAAGGTCATGGAACTGTCGTATTTGTACACTCCAGTGGAGTGTTTTTGCAAACTATCGGGGGTCTTAAAGTATGAAATTTGTGTCACCATTGTCCTACAGTTGATAATTGGCATTTGCACATCATGTTGATTTTGTTTATTGGGTTTAGGCATACTGTCCAGTATCGAAAATACTTGGCACGCTTGATCTTTATCAACCTGGAACCGTTGTCGAGTATATTATTATTGATGTGGACAAGTCGAGAAAGCGTCTTGTTGTGGCCTTTGATATGAATTTATCGGAAAGCGGACGAAAATCTTCAAATTCTATTATTCCTAAAAGTGACATTAAAGCTGAACCAATGACAATAGAGGAAGAAAAGGAGCCTCCAATTCTTGTGAAAGCAACACTGGATATTCCCCCAGGCTCATTTTGGATGCCGTATTCAAGTTCTCGTAAAGCAAAGACAGAGACGACTGCTGATGACGTTCAAGTTGACGTTCAACTGAAAGCCAAAATGTTGAATGGCAAAAGCAATGGATTTAATTCTGTTGAAAATTTTGAAAAAATTTTACGGGAAAACCCAAGTGATACACAAACATGGTTGAGATACATTAAATTTTGCTTAACGGTATGAATTTGAATTACCCATTATGTTGTGTTTCAAGGTTTTCTATGGTTTCTAGGATGTATTTGCAACATTTTGCTTGCTCTTTTTCTAGATGGCCGAAGTAGAACTTGCTCGAACTTTGGCACGACGAGCCTTGCAAGCAGTGGATCGCACTGATACACAATCATGCATGATGATTTGGTTGTCACTTATTCGTTTGGAACAAGAGCATGGATTCAAGGAGGACGTTCAAAAAGTTATTGAAGAAGCAGTGTTTGCGAACGAGGAGAAACAAATTCGTTTGCGGTCTGCGAAAGTGTTGGCAGAAAATGGAAATTTGAAACAGGCTGAGATTAACTTAAACATGGTTGTAAAGAAGTATCCAACTGATTTAGAAGCTTGGACCACGTACGCAGCTGTATTGTTTAATGCAGGAGAGCAGAAGCGTGCTAGACTTTTGTTGAATCGGTTTATTGGGCAAACACAGTTAGTTAATGAACGTAAGTACTGACAGAGATATAGAAATAAATTGTTTTTTAGCATTCGTATGTATGTATGTATGTATGTATGTATGTATGTATGTATGTACTACACACATTGAATTGCTTTTTGCATTGTTTAATATCAATTTTGTTCAAAAACTTTCAGACGTTGCAGCAATTGTTAAATTTGCAGTACTCGAATTCTCGTATGGAGATACTTCCTGCGGGCTAACCATGCTCAACCGAGTATTGGAAGCACATCCAAAGCGTTTCGACGTTTGGTCGGTAACTGTTGATCAATTGATCAAAAAAGGCGAGATTGCTAGTGCCCGGGAAACGTTTCGCAAAGGTGCTGACGTGAGCAAATCCCTGTTCAAAGCAAAGTCTTGGTTCAAAAAGTGGCTACACTTTGAAGAGTCCCACGGAACCAAGGAACAGTTGGAATCCGTACTTGAAAAAGCAAAGGATATTTTAACTTAGTTTCAAAATGATGCAATTTTGTACTTTTTAAACATGATGTGATCATTTGGACGAAAATAAATAAACGGTTACTACCAATGGAACTTCTAAATTTTATTGGTGATTTGGCTGGTGCAATTGCGATCATCTAACTATTCAATAACAAATCACTGAGATATTCACGACACACAACTTAACTAATGGCACATATAGACTAGATAACGAGGGTATGGACATTACGGTCCTACAAAGTCACCAACAACTATTTGAATATAACTAATTTCTGATCTGACTGATGTAAACGACCAAAAACATCGTTATAATGGTATGACAAATTATTATTTACAACAAGACAACTGGCAAATAAATAAGACAGGATACACACCAAACACGAAAGTATACTATAAGTAGTAAATACTTGGGTAATTATTAATGTATCCCTAGGTCAAATGCTGCGCTGCTGCAACCTCCACTTCTGTTTTGATTTCCGGAACTTGAAGCGTACATTCATTACCCGGTCGCAAAGCACGGTCCTCGCATATGATCTGTATATAAATAGATAGGGAAAATATTTAATCACAAAAATAACAGTGAAATACCAAGTACATGATTGCTACGAGACCTTTGTTGTTGTGGACTGAGCTGCTTGAAATTGTTTGAATGTCTCCGGATCAAGCACCTCAATGGAGTACGTTTGAATCCGATTGGAATCAAAGATACGAAGGATCTGTGGAGATTCGAGAAGATTCCTTGCAATACCACCAACAGTAATTTGATTTTGCACTTGATTAGAAGTTTGTTGTGGCTGCAAGTGGGTCACAGTCGGTGCTGCGTTGGCAATCTGAAACTGTTGAAGTTCATGCGATTCTGCTAACTGGGATCGCAAACTTTCGACTTCTTGATTTGTACGCTCACGCATTTCTTGAATCATGGACTTCATTAGCATCGACGCCGATACTATCTTTTCAACCATATCTTCTAAGTTTTTCCATGTATCCTCAATTGATACATTCCCACCAGTCTGATTCATTTTCATGAGTGCTTGCGTCAATGGGTTCAGATTTCCTGAAAGTCCAAGTGGTGTTCCAGGTGTTCCAATATCAGAGGATTCATCAGTGGTGGAATCCTTGGAAGTTAATCGCTCCAGTTTTCCTTTCGGTTGATCAGTGGCTTGACTTTTTCTTTTTCGTTGATAAGGGGTGAACGGACGAATAGGTCCAGTCTATAATTATAAGTAAATGAAGGTCCAATTGTAATATTAATCTACAACTTAAAGTAACTACTAACTGCTTCTTACTGTAGTACACGTACAGTTGTACATAATATATTATCTAATGTAATTCATATATTTATACGTGACAATTATTTCAACGTACGGCAGCAGCATCGTCAACACAGTTGGAACAGATGCATGACGATGCATGAGGAACCAAGAAACCCTTATCAATTAGCGTTTGAAGTGTTCGGCCTCCAAATCTAATTGATCGTTTCCAATCCTTACTATTCCCACGTCCACATAGAGCTTCAAACTCCGTTGGTGTAAACCATTCCGCTCCTGTTTTTATACATTTCCCCTTGTTTCCTGACCCAAATCGTGCTTTGAATAGCTCAGCATTCGTATCCTTGCAACGAACTGGCAAAACTGCAGCGGAAACTGCTTCTTCCCATGTCAAATGCGTTATTGTTGACTGTTGTTGCTGTTGCTGCATGGAGGACAACTGCTGGACAACCGGAGGAGGCGGTTGTTGAACGATTTGAGTCTCACTCACTACTTGCTGATGTAATGGCCTTCCGTCCTGCAATTGACTGAGTGCATCTGCATTTGCTAAGGAAACCGAAATTGTAGTAGCCTCCCCTTCATTCTGTAATTCAAAAAATGAATCGAATTTATAAATTAAAATCTAATTCTCATACCATGAAAATCAAAAAATTCTATTATAATATCCAAGTCAAATATATTATCGCTCAAAAGTATACGCTAGTAAAGTCCACAGTAGTGACGCAAAACATTTTTTTCTAAAATCGGGTCCGATTTTTTTTCAAAAAATACAGAAACGTTGCTATCTGAACTGACACGTTGGGAAGCAGAACTGCTTGTGTCGGTTGTGCCACGTCAACTATAAATACGATTCAGGTCAAGCACTGCCCTCACGTACTAGAATCGTAGCACAATGGACCATTCTGGAAAAGGTTGCTGACTGATGACATAAACTTTTAATAAAAAGTTAACGACTCCATTGTAATAATAATTAAAACAATTACCCCGTTGCTATCGCCAATGACTGTATACGGAACTACAGGTATGGTAATAATTGAGGCTGTGGTAACGTTCGCAGCTCCATGAAGGGACTGGAGGGCTTCTTGTACTGATGAATGTTGTCCTCCGTCATTAGCATCTACTTTCAGTTGAATTTGTCCCGTTGTCAACGTTTGAATGTCACTCACCCCGGCTTGCACAGTAATGGGTACAGGAACTGAGACAACGGGCTGTAAGGAGCATAATTGCATAATATATATAAAATGAAAACACAATTCATCAATGAAGTCAAGTCATTTTTTTGTTATTTTGCAAATGAGTAAAGAACAAGGTGAACGGAGCGTGCGTTTTCTACAAAATGTACATGAGATAATGGACAACAACAACAACAAGAGGAGCAGACAAGACAGAAGAGGCATAGGATGACTTTATCCATTGTAACCTGCGAATGCGGAAGAATTGTGTTGACAACTGACTCCGAGCCATCGACGGAGTCTGCTTGATTGCAAACAACTTGCTGAAGGGCCACTGTCCCTTGGTCCTTAGTTGTTCCGTCGTTAATCCCGGTGTTCGTCACTTGTAGTATGGGACGCTCGGTTTGCTTCGCCATGACTCGGTGCTGGTCGGCCAACTTTTTGCCCTCGTGTCAACTGTTATGGCGGCCCACAGTTGTCGTCAGTCGTCGGTGACTCCGTGTGCGTTGCCGAGCCAGGCCCGACAGCTGCACTTCTTTCGTCTATGCTTCCTTGTGCTCTGAACATCAATTCCTAGTAGTCGTAGCTCCCTAAAAACTTCTCTCTCTCTGAATCTCTCTCCTCTCCGTTTTCTTCATCGATGCCGTAGAAACCAACACAACCAAAAAAAACCAATAAAGTGCCTTCTCTGCGCATTCTCCCCACTCTCACTCTCATTCACCCACACACAGGACACGAGCGAGCAGAATAACAACATATCAAGCATAGCACCGCACCTAGGAACCGAGGAACCGAGCCGAGCTGGAGCCAGAGCCAGAGCCAGGCAGGAGCTAGCTAAATCCATTTTCTGCACAAGGACCAGAAACTAAGCAAAACCAAACCAAACCTACCCTTTTGCCCATTGCCTATAGAATAGTCATATAACTTGCACTTTCATACTCGCCTGCCTGACTACACACTTTTCAGACCTTTAAAAACAGTGAGAGTGAGAGCTAAGCATTGTACAGATCCTGGAGAGAAGACGACAAAAGATCCTCCTCTCGTCTCTCCTGGACTCACCGCACCGTCGCGTCAGTCACAGGCATATGAAAACCAATGACAAATACCTCTTATAGCAAATAGCAATCTAAACCTTCTCCCTTTTCTCTCCTGATTAAACATTCAAAATTCTACGTTTTCTCTCCTTACTTTGCTCCCTGTCTCTATTTCGTCGCACATTTCCATTTTTTCCATAATGACATTCTAATTCATTCAGACATGCATGCAATTTCGTCCAATTGCGAAAATAAAGTACTTCATTGTATGCAGTTTTGGTTAAGTAACCTCATTGCGTGCAAATTTTACCTAGTTACATCGAAATTGCCGTGAAAAAACTCGGTACCGGAAGACTGGAAGCAGTGAAGCACTGCAATTTGTTGGAAAATTGTCAAACCTTGTTTATACTTTG
>JABASF010000982.1:0-28244 GCA_019776145.1 Harlomillsia oculata
AAACGGGAAAATAATGATAACGATAATAATGGTTAAGTATTCCAAAAATGCCGTTGTGCGTATTAGACATGGAATAAAAAGAAGATAAAACGTGCAAAAGAAAATCCTACCTTAATTACTTGTATGGAATGTCATTTCTTTGCAAATTCAAAGCGGAACTCATGAAAACGGCATGGTCAAAAAGAATTTGTCAAAAATGTTGATTGGATTATTGAAAAATGTAAACAAGCATATTATTTCAAAGACTGAAATTGAATAGTCTTTTGAAGAAGGAGACAAAGGCTATTCATATTGGCACACGTTCTCAGAAGATTCACGATCCTTCAGCAAAAAATAGCATTGAAGCATCGAGACGTTTTCATCTAGTACAAGCCATGTTTATGGTTATACAATACACATCGAGCGACGAAATATAATAGGTTGTTTTTGCTTATCTAATCTCAATACTTTGCATTTCGTCACACTTTTGTTTTGGAGCCTGGAGGCATGAGTCATTACTGAATTCCTCATCTTAATATACATCCCACATGCTTCAACTTCGTAGCACAAGGCAAGACGAAAAGAAAACATTAAAAGTATGCGTTTCTTCCTTTTGCTGACTTGTTACTAGTGTTCAATCTTGAATGCTCTATCTTTTTCATGTATATTCAAAGTGTGTTTACCCTTCACTTTTCAGTTTCAACTTGGACTTGGAAGTGTGATTATGGTGTTCAGAGTACTGAAGTAACCTTGAGCATTTGAAGGAATTATACAACAATAACACATGCAACAGCAGGAGCAAACGAAATCATCATTCCTTTTCAACATGGACCAAGTGGAGCACAAATTTCAATCTGACGTTCGTACACTACTAAATCCTTTGTAATTTAAATTTTGATATGACGAAAAGGTTAAAATGCATCTCAAAATTTTTTGTCCAGGTGTTAGTACACTCAACCCGCGTGTCATGGACTTTAAAAGGCGTAGACGAACTTTTGCAAAGCAATGCATGGACTTGCACTTCCTGCCTCATCGATGTTCCTTTGGGAGTTCATAATGTGTCAAAATGGAGAGTATCGCTATTTACCAATTCAAGTTCAATGTCAGAAGATAACATGATGTATGCAAAAGGTCACTTATTGGAACCTAGTGACCGGAAGGTCACGTACCAGCTGACAGTGAAACCTGTAAAGAATGAAGAAATCATGCAAGGTCTTTCAGGTATATTATTAATAGCATCTATAGCGTAATACGTTTTTATTATTTTAAATTGAAGTTCCTGAACGTTCATCTTTTGATTACACTTTTACACTAAACAGATCAGCAACAATGTCAAGAAACATCGTTCAAAGAAGTACCCCGTATGTGGCGAGTTGGATCCTTGAGTCAGATTATGGATTGTTGCACCGACGATAATTCACTTCAATTTTGGATCGAATTGACAGTTTGGGATACGGATTTGTACAGCGTTTAGTTATATTGTAACATGTAATACGTTAATATAGTCTAATGACATTATAAAGTTTACCTGCAGATTTGATCAGCCTGACCTTCCTGATTGTTTCTGTATCTGTGCAAATGTTGTATCAATAACTTTAAAGTTAGATTTCCATATTTTGTTAATCCCTTCAATTTTTAAAAAGATGGCTTCAGTATCCGCAAAATTTGAGATGGCTTCATTAGAATGTCGACTTACAGTAGTAAGAGATTTGTTCAGTGTCTCGACTTTTTGGTCAAGAGTTTTTATTTTTGATCGTAAGGAAGTCTGAGTTCTTGTCAAGTTTGTTGCCGACGTTTTCATCCAAGAATCGAAATCGTCAATGCTGCTCTCCAGCTCTTCTGCCCCAAGTTCGAATATTTCTTTAAATAATGTGGAAACAAATGACTTTTAGCAATTTAATCATTTAATTTTTAGCAAACCGTTTTGGAATTATTAGTACTTACCCAAATCATTCTCAATTCTGTTTACTTTCAATTTCAATTTGTTATAAACCCGTAAAATTTCTCTATCTGATAATACTGGATCGAACACTGTTATGTAAATTATGAGAAACTGATATAAAATCTGAACCCTATGCATTTTTTGGAATTTTCTGGAATGTTCAGGCCCTAAGGATTACAGGTACACTAATGACCTCAATTTTGAGTATTCTCGGACTGTTCCAAACATTCAAGGATTCAAGTCGTAATTTTGCGAACGAGAAAACGTTGCGTTGGAAAAGTACGAACCTTGAAATGAAAAGTATTGTTTGCAGTTGCAGTACTAAGGTATGCGTTCATCATTGCGTGTTTAGTAGAAAAGTTTTCAGGATTTATTGCACGAAAACTTGCATGCACGAAATCTATTACAAATACAATAGCGTTTGAGATAAAACTCTTTCATTTTTAAAATTAAATAAAAAATAGACTTAGAAATTAAAATGTTTAATAATGTTCTATGTTAGTGTGTGTTGAATGCCGTTTGCATTGTTATTGCAGGGAAGCATTTGTAAAAGTTTTTGATTTCAATGAATATGAATAGTTAGCTTCTCCTGCAGGATATTCCGGATCAAGATAGTTTACTGACAGCTTAGGTATTCTGGAATAGTTGAACCAGTTTTGGTCATTCTGGAGTAAATGCCTAACGGAACTGACCCTAAAATTGCTAAAACAAACAACATGACGACAGGTGACATTTGTATTTTAATTTTGTAATCTAATAAAGTCTAATCGCAGGTCTTGAAAATCTTATCTTTCTTCTAAGTTGTTCAAATGTCCTGTTCACAACTCGAAAATTCCCTTTCCAGATATCATTCACTCGTTCCAGCTTTACTCCTTGTTCCACAACAACATCCGCAATCTGCTTTAAATCCCGAATATCCTTTTCAAACTTTTTTTCTGTATTGTCCAGCTTAGTTACTTTCGTATTTATGCTTGTCACGGTCCGGTCCATGGATCTGGTTGCGTTCCACATGGAAGTAACGTTTCTTCTGTAAACGCTAAAAAGATCGTCTAGCAATTCTTCCATAACTTCAAGTGCATCAGTTAGTTGTTCTAAAATAAAGTTCAAAAAACACTTGATATAAGTGAGATTAAGATATAAGAACATTAAAACAGCATTTTAAATCTTAATTCGTGTTGAAAAATGCCAAGATTTACTGTTTGATTTCTCAATTTCCACGATCCGTTCTTCTAATTCCTCAAGCATTTCCAGTGTCACCTCATCGTCGTCAGTTGAGGGGCGCCGAGTTGTTCGTCGTCGCCCTTGGCTCGTCGTAGAGTCAAATTCAATGGTTAACAATAACAATAGAACGCAGGGGAGGAAATGAAATTTTGAAATCGAGTTCATTTTTTATTATTATTTTTTGGCTAAATTCGGAGAATATCGGAAGTAGAAAGAAGCGATTCACCTGATGAGTAGAAATTACTGGGGTAAACTAATGTTTGAAGAAAATGAAAACAACGACAAAGAAGCAAACCAAATAACCATTGCATGATTTGCTCACAAAACACACTGTTGCATGTAAAAGTTCATGCCATAACACAAAGTCACAGGAAATCATGCTATTCTAACTTTTATGACTCAGTATCTGATTTTATTCTTTGTAACAGCGTTACAATAAATATTCCAATTTAAAAATGGGCTCATCCAAATATTATGTTACTATTGGGTCCATAGTTTACGTTGATTTTGTGTTTAATTTTTTCCAAAGACTTGCTCACAATCTTGAAATTCCGTTTCCACAAATTACTCTCCTTTTGCAAATGGGTAATATTGCTCTTTTGTTCAGTTTGCATTGCCCCATGAGTTTGCAAAGTTTGTGTCACATTGACCAGATTCCGTTGAAGCTCGAATACTTGAGGAGTAATGTTGGCTGTAATGTTGCCCAAAATAACATTCATTCCGGTGATCTGCTGCTGTACAGACGCTGTATAAAATCGTTATTATGAGTTGCGTTACAGCGTTACATTAAAATCGTTTGTCTGGTAACTTAATTTTACCCAAATCAGGCAGCGCAGGCAAAATCGGAGCAGCCGGAAGAGTTACAGTCGCTTGTGTAGTCGTCGTATCAGTTACGACAGTCGTTGCATCCTGTCCACTGGACTTGTGGTATGTAACATGGAGCAGAAGAATAGAGCACCAGATCCTGTACATTTTGATTGAAAATTCGAACTGGAAAGCAACTTT
The DNA here is from genome assembly GCA_019776145.1 of Harlomillsia oculata. NCBI lineage: Eukaryota > Metazoa > Arthropoda > Collembola > Entomobryomorpha > Oncopoduridae > Harlomillsia > Harlomillsia oculata. The sequence goes on from JABASF010000982.1 coordinate 4,148, forward strand.
GTACTTTCGGAGCCGTAATGATTTATAATTATGATTGATGATGCAATATGATACTAGAAATATTTTATATGAAAAAGCACTCGAATGGCTTTTATATATGAGGAATTTCAAGATGAAAACCCCTAAGTTTCCGGGATGCAAATGAGATGGGGATGATGTCAAGGCTGGTTTTTATAGAATTTATTGTTATTTAAACTACGCATACTACGCAAGTCCAAGCATTGACCTCATTTTACGCACAATGAGGATATTATGAGGAACAAGATCAGCCAAAATATTCGCACTTCACTATCAAAGGATGGTACTGATCTGTTTAAGAATGTTGTACAGTTATTTATGTGTTCTGTATAATCGTAGAAATCAATAGCGTTGAAACGTAACACTTTTTATCAATTCCATTTGAAGTCATTTTTGGGATTGAATCATCCCTGTGTGGTCATACATTTTCTGATCACGTTAAAGTGAGTTAACAATTGATAGGTTTCCTGAGCTAATGATGAAAAGGAAGTGAACAACCCGCAGATACCTTGGCACTTTACTTGAGAGGTTGAGAGAGTGAACTACTATATAAGGACCCTTTTGAAAGATCATGTTTGCTCGGGGGATTGAACAGATAAGGTGATGCTATAAGATAAGTCATAGGTTCAGTAGTAGTAATTGGCTCATTGGCTTTCTCCTCACGAAGGAATGCAACGGATGATTTGTCTCTCACTGCTCTTTTCTCTCGATCATGTTCTACTCTTGCTTTTCCTGTAGGAATTCCGCAGCGTATTCTCAAACATCCGTCTATGTTGTGTAATACATCGAAAATTCTCATTCTTTGGAGCAGTGGAGAAAGTGGACGTGGACGTGGAGTGAACATGTGTTTCTCTCCAGCCCCGCCTTTTGCCATGTTGACGAAAAAAGTGAGTTGGTTTCCGGTTGTGGCAATAGTAATATGTCTCCATCATAGGAAAAAACCACACGAGCGAATTAACTCGCATTCCACCCATTCCTAAGTGGTCTTTGTGATTTATGAGGGTCGCGTCCCCGTCTACAGTCTGTTTTCCTTACCCGCACTCACTCCTGCTCCTCTTCTGCCACAAATGTTTACGTTTGTCCTCTTTTGCTCATTTAGAATGGAAAAGAAAATTTATGGGTGCTTTTTTCCACAAAAACACATTTCATTACCATTTTTCGGTTTCATTTTATTCATTCATTTCTTACTTTCCTTTCGTTTCAGTTTCACAACTCCATTGTGCATTTATCCTGTGTACTTTTTGTATAAGTGTGAGTGTATATTTTAATAGTGAACTAGATTGTCCGTTTCTACTTTTCGTTGACACTTGACATTGACATCGACACCATTTGACTTGTCTGACCTTTCACGTTATAAACATCATTTTCATCTCATTTTTATATAGATATATCATATATTCGCTTCCGCTTCCATCCAGTTCTACATTGTTTATGGATTTTTATTCTTACAGATACATCTTCATCTTCTACCTGGTGCATCTTCATGCTGACGTTCTGCAACTTAACAATGTTACTTTAACTAATCTTATTTTTCGCACTTTAGTTATATTATAGTATAGGTAGTTTATTATTTTAGTTTGTAATACTAAATGAGTTAAGGAAAAGGCCGCTCATGACACAGGCCATTCAAATGACACTTTGTATGGGCATGACATTGTGTTGAATCAACCAATCCAATCATATACTAATGGATACTTTAAACATAGTTAAAACCTTAAAAGTATTGTTAAAATTAAAAAATGTACAAGACAAAGACATCCGCATGTAAAAATCAAAGCTCATGTTGATCAATATTGAAAACGTGTCCTTTTGTAAATGTTAAGGCATACAAAAAATTCATGTCTGAAATCTGAATAGCTTTTCATAGCTTTTTTTATCGTGTTATATTTTTTTTTAATTCGGATTGTGTTACGAGCGAAAAGGCTGCAAAATTGATTTTGGTAGAGTGTCATTTAATGTACCACACACTTAGGAATTGCGAAAACCATTAGTTTAAGGTGGCAAATAAAAAAGAACTATATAAATTATTATCATTAAGTGTAAGTGTTTTATAATTTTTAGTTTAATTAGTTCACATTAAATGACATCACTACAACTTTTTGTTATAAGGTACGCGATAATAATGCTCTGTCCTTACCCACTACAATGCTACTATCACTTTGTTGTCTATATTTTGTGCTGTTTTATTTTTGCAAATTGCACAATGGTATTAGTTTATTTTACAGCTATGATTATAGTATTTAATTGAGTAACTATGAATTATATGAGATTAATCCATTAATCTTTCTAAAATTTCACAACACACTATATAGAATGCATAATGTTTTTTTCTGTTATTCGCTATATGAATATCTGTTCCAGATTGACTACTGCAGGTAAAAAATTGTAAAGTGCACCATCAATTTTTATTGTTACGATAGAAGTCTCTTCCTACAAAAATGTCATGTAATTTGTTATTCATATCCTCATCATTGTTTAGTTTCCTATTGCGAAATTCATGTGCAAGCAGAAAATTCCGGGCTTGAGAAAATGCCAAAGCGTACTATGAATCGAAGATATAAAAGGAATTCCATGCATTTTGTAATGATATAACTAATAATAAAACTAATAATCTTGCTTTTATGACTCGTAATAAAAGGAAAAGCTAATAAAAGTTCTTCTTTGATTTGCAATGGGATACAGCTTGAAATTTTGACTAGAACCCAAAGTGCCTATTCATGTTGGCTACATGGAGTTTAACATGCATGACATGCACATGAAAGATTGAAAATGACGACGGCATGAATTCGACGAGAAATTGTACAATGCCGTGTCGTGTCGTGAGGAGATAATTCAGATTTCTAGGAGTACAGAATGATTCTCCCGGTTGAATCACAACCCGGGATCACGGTGCGGTGGTGACGAGAGATGAAATTCATGAAATGAGCTGTTTTGAGCTGCAACTTTGTCAGGAACGGTATGTGACAAATTTGATAGAAGAATGTGATGACTTGACGTACAAGTTAGGTATTTTGAAAGTGATACGAGGCTGAGAGTATGTTACAAGTATATGACACTAAAATGTGGAGCAATTAAAATTTCCATTAAGTACGAGGTACAATAAAGGACAGTGAAACTATGGAATGCGAGCTAAAAGTTTCATTTAGCAATATTATATTTTTGAGTGTTTTTGTGTGGTAAAGAATTTTTGTCAAAATTCGTTTCGCAGCTAACTTTTCATAAAAGAAAGGACAAGGTGAAAGTGAAAATTGAAGATGAAAGAGTTAAGTTTCAAGGGATATCAGAAACAGGCGGAGGTTTTCGCCAAAGTCGTGGACTTTGAAAGTTGAGCGGTGAGTTGGGAATGCGGTGAGATTGTTGAGAGTCGAGAGTGAGAGCTTGATGTTTCAACTCGTTATGGTAGCAAAACAACATGGCCAAATACACAAGGTAGAGGATACATGTGAAGACAACGGGAACTGTCGTGCCATACACGTACAAAAAGCTACCTTCCGGCAATGTCGTTACCAAAAATTGCTCCCAGTACATAAGGGCAAAACGCTGGGCAATCACCACCGCCAAGACGATAGCTCCACAGCCAACAAGTAGTGATGACTCCTACACAAACAAATCCAAAACAATGATTAATCATTCGTCTTTTTTTTCTGGGCACACCCCGAGATGAGGTAATTCTTTTTCTTCCAACTTTTTCTCTTCTCTTTTTTTATACTAAAGACTTTGTGCTTTTTTGCACTACTTGATTCCCTTTTTCCCAAGAAGAAAAGATTGAACTGAACCAAAAAAAAAGTGGAAAGCAAGGATACAACTTTTTATGTTACGCTTTCAGTATAAATATACGCTTTGAAAAGGAAAATGCTTTTCATTTTCAAGAAGCCTGCAGAGCAAAGCAGAAGCAGCAGCTCAATTTCCTAAACATTTGCTTTATTTGCCCTGACTGAAACTGACTCTTCTGTGTTGTCATTTGAAAAGAAAGTTCATTTCGACTTGTATGAGAGAACACGAGACGAAGAAAAAAAAAGACTACTTCTATACAGTTACATAAAAACTAAAGAAAATATCACAAGCAACATTTTTGTACGTGGAATTTGTTTTCACTAGAATTCACGGACGACTGACAACTTTGTATTTTTAGTCTCGTAATGTTAAGTGTACCAAAAAACACAAAAAAGAACTACGACACAGTTTTTACGCGTTTTTTTTGGTGGAGGGGGGGAGGTTGCGAAAAAAATGACAATCTGTTGCTGACAGTTGGAACAGAATATTCTAATGTAAACTCCTGTTTTCGACCTTAATTTTTTATGGAATCACGTGAGAATAAAGAAATCCGAGACAGAAAACGGATGCTACCACTTTAACTACTTACTACAACATATAATCTCAGTAAACTATGGACGGCTGTGAAGGAAACATAGGATTGAGGACAAGGACAAAAGTTGAGTAAGCAAAGAGACGAAGACACACACGGAAAAAGTAAAAAAAAAACTTTTTTGAAAGACTTTTCGCAAGAGTTTTGTAGTAGATTGTTTGATAGTGAGGAAGACTCTAATTTATTTGGATAATTAAGTTAAATGCGAAAAGTTGTAATTCCTCTTTTAATTCGTTCAGACAGAAATAATTTAATTACTTTTCAACATGGGCTCAAACCAAAACTCCTTTAAGCGATCAAACGAGAAAATTTTCTTTTTGACTCTTTTCTCTCATCGGAAAAAGGGACAACTTTGCAAAAAGTCTTTTCAATATTTACCCAAAAATACACAAGGGACACTTTGGACTACAAAAAAGAGTGAAATGGAATGTAATTTCACTTGGAAAACCAAAAGATTCTATTCGATTCAATTCAATATGAGACGGAGCACAATAAAAATGCAAGTTTAGCAGTTTTAAGGGATCCAATGTTGTAGTCTACGTTAGTAAATGGTGAAATGTTCAATTTGGTTCGGCGACTACGGAAATGCTTGAGACTCGCATCATGCAGTCGAAACTAACGATTATGCCTCAAGCCTCTTTCACTCCGGATACATAAAAAACGGGTTTTGAAATGAGAAAAGTGCAATGATGCAGACACATTGTCATATCGTAAATGTCAGCTTCAAACATTGTGTCATAAAACAAACCTCCATCCCCAAAAACTCATCTTAGTCTTATTGACTATTTCTCATCTTTGCCCTAAAAACCCTTGGGTTTTGTGTGTAATGAAAATGCAACTGTCACTTGTCGTGACATGGTCTAGCCCTGATAACCCAATAGAGAATTAAATGGCAAAGCCTGGAAACAATAAAATGAAGAGAGATTAACGTTACATGAACCCCAAAAGAGATTAGGTGACATGATCCCAACAGTTTTCAGCTCTCTAATTCCTAAAAAGAAGTGGAGGAAATGAGCGTGTGGTGCGCTTCCCACTAGACCGTGTAATTACTCTCTTTTCGCCGCTCCTGAATTTTCTTTCGGACCGGAAGTGAATCAGTCTTCTCGAAGTATATAGCACGTGCCTTTTTTGTAATATATGGTATATACTCAACATACCAGATAGTCTACTTTTGTATAGTCATAGCGCATAGTAGTACATTATAAAAGTGTAGATTTTTTTTGGAAGTGCCACTGCCGCTCTGTAATCACGATGGAAAGTATTTGCACGAGTTTTTCCAAGAATCGTATTTTTTTTCAGGTTTGGTATGGAAGGGAAAGGAAAGGAAAAGGGAAAAAAATGTCTGAATGCTTCTCGGATCCTCCGGCTTCAGTTTAGCAATGATGGCTCGTGAAATAGAAAAGTACGAGCAAATGGTGAATAATTCTACGTCCGTCTTCTCTCCTGGACGCTAAGAAAAGTGGCGAAAGTATGAAAGAGAAATGCTACGGAATTGTACTTGTGTGTAATACCTATCGAAATAGTTTTTTTTGAAGGATATAGGTATAGCACGGTGTAGTTGACGACTTGGGTGTGCTGTGCTCTCTTTCTTTGCTTATGCTTATCTTAGAAAGCATGGAATGGAAGGCTTAGTTCTTTTGGGTCGTTTGTGCTTTTCTTATCGCGACGATCAAGTCGTTCGAGTGCCAATGCTAGTGAAGGGTTGCAGTGGTCCATTGCGATAGGAATAAGTGAAGCGACTGAGAGAAGGAATACAGCCTCAATTCTTGGGTGAAGGGATGCGTGTTTCACTTGGAGAATGTCAGTTTGAAATGGCAGTTTTGCGCTCGCATCCTCTTGCTTGTAGAATGACAGGACAGAAATCGGGGTCAATTTTAGAACATCACATTGAGTTTGACTTTAAGCTCCCGCATTTGTGAAAATTGCAGAGCAATATGTGCTTACGAGTGATCTCGTGCCAAATGGCCACACTATGACTTTCAATATGTCCCTTCTTGAGACCATTCCGTTGTCCCTCTCTCCCAGGGAGAAAGTTACAACGACCTGAACAAAGGGGAAAGTGCAATGTAAGCTGATTTCCTTCCCTGTCCTCTTGATCACAGGAGAGCAGGGCAGAGGCTGACTTTCCCCATCGATTGTTGTGTGTGTCGTAGACGACGGAGAGAGTAAAGCCAGAAATCCTACGTCTATTAAGGTGCGCCTTTGTCAAAGCCAAAATTTCACTCTGAGTCCGCCTTTCATACAAATGCCTTTGCCTCGTGAATTCAATCACATTGTGTAGCAACTGACTCGAGCAGAAGCAGTGCAGAAATGGAAATGTATCTAATTCCAAGGATCAAAAGGGATTTGTGCGACAGGTAAGTATCTCTTTTCAAGCAACGCGTTCCACCGCCACAAACTCAAACAAATTCACTTCTGCCAACGCGTTGGACGAAACCAGACTCAAAGTCCACTTCAAAAGAAACAAGAAATTTATTTCAATTGTAAATTACACTTTGACTTCCATTGCGTTCCGAGTTGTGACCAAAATCCAATTGAGACAAACGACAAACGTTGAGCCAGGCGTATACAATCAACATTTGATTTGAACTTTCGCTATATGCACTAGAAGTGTTACAGTATACTATATTACAGTATAGTACAAAAGGAAGGATGGTAATTTTTTGGACCTGATGTGGTGAAATGACCCGTGGGGTTCAATGCCAGACTCCTATCATGACGTAAGAGGAGTTAAGTGTAGGAAATCAGAATGAATTATTAGGATTTTGAGAAAAAACGAGTTACGCAGTCTCTTTATTTTAAATGGAAAAGTCGAAGAGCGGAGCAGTGATGATTGATCATAAGAATGCCTGGAGGAGAGCTCATCAATGGAGAAGATGAGACATAATGGGATTTTTCCCTGAGTTCCATTCCAAGTATACTTGAGGGACTAGAGAAGCTGCGGCAATACACAGTGGCAAAAGCAAGCGGTAGCGAGAAGGGCTGCGGTTAAGTTTGGCTGCTCACGCTTCAATTTCCGCTTAGCGAAAAAAGTGTCAGTGGAAAGTCATTCATGCATACAGTCTCTTTTTGCCGTTTCCTCTCTTTCTCTCTCTCGTTCTCACTTTACTCTTTTTTTCCTCGCGAGTGGGTGAAGTGAGAAGAGAGGTTTCGGCGAACAGTGAGTCAGTCAGTCAGGTTTGCACAGTAGTTTGAAGTCAATTTATAAATGGAGTTAAGACTGCTAAGGAATAAGAAGGATCAGAATTTTTTTTCAAAAGCGGCTCTCTTTCTATTCTCCTTTCGATCTGCCCACAAAACTGGCACACATCCGGGAATCAATATAATCCGCCCTGGGACGTGTACAGATGGTCAAAACCTGATGTGGCAAATGAGCACAGGCCGTAAGGGAAGAGAACGAAGCTGGAGGCAGAGAAAGCAATCACTTTTCCAAAAACCTGTCTACTTCCGCCCATCATATTTCTCTAGTCGAATCCACTCTCTCACATTGCATCTCCTTCCTCTTTCCTCTTCATGCGTCTCCTCCAAACGCTCATCCAAACACATAAAAAACACGACCAACACCAATTTTTATCGCTGAGCAACCATGTGAAGGGAAACTGTATCCCTTGCTGAGTTAAGTGGAAAGCCAAGAAAAAGGAGAAGTACGTCTTGTTCACAACTTGAGAGACAAGAGTCCCGACTACTCTCTTGCTTCTTCTCTTTAACTCAAGCGAGACAGAGTACTCGGCATCATCAGCATTGCACAGCTAAGGATTCTACTTCCTTTAGCTCTTAGCTTTTCCCGTTGGTTCTCTGTATATAAATATATCGTCCACGTTCCTTCGTTCCTTCCTCATTCTCTCCCTTTCACGGCTCCCTACCTAATTGATTGCGCAACAAGAAGGAAAAACGACATACCAAAGCAGCAAAGACACCAGGACAAACTACACTTCTCCAAACTAGGCATTAAATTGTCACCGAGTTTAATTGCAACCCATTTTGCGGTCCACTTACAGCTTCCCTCCAAGGCACTTAGATATTAACGCTCCATTATCCCTCTCATTTTTTCCGACGTTGAAAGCTTCCTCTTTTCACTCGTTCCTACTCGTACTCGTATATTTTATTTCCTCTATAAATGCCTAATGCCTCATGGGACAAGGATATTTGTCCAACGCTCAACCAACTAAGCATTTCTGACTTTTTATTTATTTCACTGCCCACAGATGCTGATGTCCGATTTCGGGTTCGTTTTCCTCTGCATAGTAGTCCATATACTTAAATATTATCGCACATTTCCACTCTCTGACTTGGAAATTATGCCCATTTGGCACAACCAAAATGCACGCTCGCACTGCCTTCTGCCAATATCCCACAATCCCATTAAAGAATCCCGCATTAATGTCAAAAAATAGGACTCTTCCAAAATGCGGTGGAAAACAAATGGAGGGAAGTCGTGATACGGCATATGAGCGTGCAATCTTTGTACAATCCAAAATTCAACTCTTTTGCTGCTGCTTCTGCTCGGTTGGGATGTCCACAAAATTGCCTTTGATACAAACACATTAACGCTTCTAAAGCTACAAAGAGCCGGATCGAAAGCGGTCCAACAGCTACCCAGAAACAGCAGAATGAAGCTTCAGGAACATCACTTTGCTCCCCACTTTTGTGTCTATATAATGTGTGCTCAAGTCGTGGGCGTTGTGATACCCGGGTATCTAATGCATCCACTACCCGCTTGTTTACATTTGCACCGCGTCAAAAGCCCCAAGAGAGAAAGTGGAGAGGAAGGAATGAACCTTGTAAATGTCCATTATCCGGCACCATTAAACTTGGCCATGGACTCGCATTCCTCCATTCATTTGAACAAGCACAAAACGAAGCTCAAGTGGAACTACAACAATACGCAAAGAAGAAAGTTGCACGACTCGCTTTCTCTCATTCGCTCTGTGACTCGTTTCAAGTCCTTTTAATTGATACTCGTAAAGTTTGAGGAGAAGAGAAAAGACGTAACTACTTCAATTTAGCTTGCGATAGAAAGTATTGACGTTGACTCCAGCGGGCAGTAATGAGCACTGAAAGCCAGCACGACCATGAGAAAGAAAGAGTGAGAAACTGTAACTGTAGCTCTTATTTCAAATTATATACACTATATATGTACACTCTAGCCAATGTCCTGACGCTTTCTCTTCTTTACGACGTGTTAATTTTTGCAGTTTCACACTTTCTCTGCATGTTTCACTAAATTGTGAGTTGAAATAAGGGACGAATGAAGCAGAATGGCTAAGTTAAGTTTATGCAACAATGCTTGGGCAAGCAGGAGGGAACACAGACACAGACACCCCTTATCTCCTTCTCCATTGTACTTTAGTCATTATATGAATGCAGAGCACGTTTTCACTCTACTCATCCATTAAAGACCGCATCCGGAAGACAGAGTGATTATCAGTCGTTTACTGTTGCTACATTTCTTCTCACTTTGTGGCATCCTTAGTTGGACCACAGCAATAAAGACGAGAGAGAAAATGGAAAAGCCTCTGCTTTCATCTTATAGTCTTTCTCACAAAAGATGCTATTTTTTCATTCAGTCGAGCGCTTATTTATGCTTGAGAAGCCTACTTAAATTGCATGAGCATCTGGAAAAGGAAAGTAGCTCCAGGTTTAAAATTCGATGCGACCTTTTCTGTTTCACGAAAGCAATTTCTGTTTCGATAAGACGACTGATGAAAGAGGACAAAGACAGAATTGTGAAAGTCTTTGGATGGCTTTCTCTCAAAAGGAGAAATTCGAACACAAAGAGTTACATTTTGATAAAGGGCTCATCCAATGGGAAGAAGGAAGATGAATTGACTGATGAACGAAATGAAGGTGATTAGGTTATGCACGAAGGAAAGTAGCAAACTTGGAAGCAGAACCCACTACGAGGCTTTTCCATTTTGTTTGCTTTTGCATGATTAAAGGGAACGAATATTGAAGTAGGTCGGAAATGAAGAGAATTGTGAAGAATCACGTTATTGTGTGTGGATAGGAGGAAAACTAGTTTAAAAGGTATAGAAAGTAGGAGATGAGCGTTTGCTTGGTATCTTTGTTGGACAACAGGAAAACGATGTGTTCTCATTTGATTGTTTACATTTGTAGTGCGCTCTGATTGAGAGAGAATGAGCGAAAGGAAAATAAATGAGAGAACAAAAGCCACATTGTTTTTGGCAATCCAAGTCTCTAATCAAATGATTCATTCCATTTTGGCAACAGCACAATCTGCTGACAATGAGCTTCAGCAGCAAATCCTCCATGGTCATTTTTTTTAAACCTGAGAGGGTCCCAGTGACAAAGACAAAGAGAGTATTGCTATTACCTCTGACGATTCCAAGGGGAAAAGGCACAAAACGGAAAACCCATGCCGGAGGAATCCTTTTGCTTCCGCTACGTTGAGAAAAAGGAGGAATCGTGTTGGATTATTGGAGGGAAAAGATCAGAAAATGCTTAGTCTTACAAGGCAGACATGTGGAAAATAATGGGGAAAACTGGCTAGGACGGAAGAATGCGTTTTGGGATTGAGATGAAAAAAGAGAGAGCAAAAAAGGGATGAAACGATGGAGTGAAGAAATGGATCAAAATGATTCCCTTGAGAACGCGTAAGAAGAAGCACGTGCTCGTTTAACCTTACCCCATGTTACCCTATAGTGCATACATATTCCTTTTTCGCAATTCACAGCTCATACACATCCACTATTTGCACATCGTATACCAAATTCCACAGTCCTCTAGAAGCATTTGCTTTTCACATTGCATTCTCAAATTCCAGAGGAAAGTCAAACGCAAATCGTTTCCCTCCTTGCAACTTCAAAATATATATAGCACAAACTCAGGATCGAATAAAGGAGGATTCTAACCGGTGATGCAAAATCCGTTCAGACTCAAAGATTAAATGAAAGCTTTCAATGGGAACACTGAGCCTAATCTACTTATTATGCTTGATTATGATTCATTGTGAGTCGCAACAGGCAGATCAAACGTCAATAACGTCAGATCCCCTGCTACAATCCCCTCACTCAGCTCTCATTTTCAAAAGATACGACCATGTCTCGTTCCTTACATAATATGGCAAGGACTCTCAATTAACGTGGATTATTATATCATTTTATAACTAACCATTTATTATTTTGTAGTTATACGTATTACGTAAACCGTCTTTTCTCAATGCTCCAAAATCTTCTAATTTATGTACCAGAATCACATCATTTTAAAAACTTCTTAATAGATATAAAGTAATATATGATATACGATATAAAAGACATGAAAGGAAGACGAAACCCTCACAAAAAAATAATAAATTTGACAACTGAAAAACGACCGAAAAGGGGCATTATCGGGATCGAAAGAAAAAAGCAGAGGTTACAAAGCTGTCAAAGCTTTTTCGTGAATTGAGTTTTCTTTTGTGAATGAACATGGGTGGAAAATTGATAAATTGCGTGGGAGGAATCCTTTGTGTAAAAGTCTTTTTTTCCAGAATTGCCTGGTTAGAGTTGTAGTAATACGCTAAGTAAGTTTACTTTGGGCAAAATGGGAGAGACAATTTTATTTTTAAAAAGGGACAGTCAAAGTCTGAAAGTGAACTTGAGAAAGTGTCCCTTTGGACTCATTAATGTCGGAACTGTTTTAGACTTTTAGAGACACGAGCGAGGGAGAAGCACTACTATGAAACAAGGGCACATGCTACTGAGCATCAACACTCTAAACACTGCTGGATTTTATGTTACAATTCCAGTTTCACTACAGAACTAACATATTGTTAACCATAGGAAGAAAAGGTGGTCGTAAATGAATGTTAGGAAGTCACCTCAGGACTGAGGACTGGGACACTCATATAAGAATTCCTCCATAAGGTACACATGGAAGTAAAGGGTCGGTCGTGAAAAAAGTAAAAGCGCCCACACAAAATCAAGCCATAAAGGATCCAATCTTCCCCGTTGACGCTATTTGTGCCTCTTTTTCTATGCAAACGTTCAAAAATTTAATCATTTGCCTTGTTAAGAGAGACCAGTTTGAGAATATGAAGGGTTTCTGAACTGAACGTCTACGTGGCATACATATTATATTCCATACACCAAAAAATTAATTTGCTCAGAATTTAAAATGTGAAGTTGAGTTTTTGGCTAGGTTTCCCAGCGGTTCCTGCGTTTTGTGACGTGGACGTGGTGGTTTTTAAGAAGTTTAGGATGCTTGGTCATGTGCCTCATTCATTTTGATATTTCCCTAAAAATGGACTTGATGAGAACAAGATGAATGAAAAAGGAAAGGAATAGTAGTCTGGAGGTATTAGACAGACTGTACGTGTGTTTCATTCAGTCTCAGTCTCGTGGACAAGAAATAGTGAAAAATATGGTCTGTGAATGAATTCCCGAGAGCGTTGTCCCAGTTTCGATGACGGAATATGAAATAGGTGGACGAAGGAGAGGAAAATTTGGTTAAGACTCTGTTCCTTCATGTTCTCCTGTGTCTGCTTACAATTTGAACATGGCAGCGTGTGTGAGTCCCTTCACATGCATGGAATATTAAACGAGACTTTTTGGTATGGAAAAACTTAGCCTTTTTGACATAGCCTTTTGTATTCCAAGCACAAAGAGATATTAAGGGATGCAAAGTGCACATGTGAGTTAAACATTGATTAACTGGTCTACTTTTTGGTTTCCGCCACCTCAACAAAGTTTTTTTCGAGTACAACTTGTGCATGTGAGAGGTGAAAAAGGGATGCTGCATTTTCTGTCATCGTTCCATTTTCAGCAATGCGGTTTCCGGTTTCTTTCCATGAGAAATCCAAAGTCTTCTAGTACTTCTCCCTAGGGTAGTTTCTAACAGCTATGTAACGAAGGGAGCGGAATAACAGCCTATTAGAAAGAGTTTCCTTGGCTAGGTGGCCGTTAGCGACAAGAAAGCAGAGATCTCTTTGAACCAAAGTTGTGCGACCGAAGGACTCTGATAGTTTCCATAATCAGTTAGCGTAGTAAAAGTTGTTGGGAAAAGTGAACATCAGAAAAGGCGGAAGAGAAACAGTTGGCAGTTTCAGTTGTGCGGGTGAATGCATTGAATGGGACGTTCGAGATCGATTTGACCAGAAGAAGAGGAAACGGAGACACGACTCAGTTGAGTTGAGACTCCCAAAATCTGTTCATGCTTTTTCCTATCTTTCATTCTTCTTTCTTCTCTCTTCATTCTCTCTCGCACTCACTCATCGCATCACATCACTAAATCATTTATTCTTTCTTTCTACATTCATATTATTCCTAACCTTTCCCTATAACCTCACAGGACATAAAACCAAAAGAGAAAGTAGAGTACCGTTAGATCAAAAGAATATATGCTTCCATTCCATTTCCTTCACAACTTCCTAGTCTTCACCGTACTTTCACTCCTTATACTACCTTTCATCTACCTTTAAATGCTATTCTTTTAAAAACTGTCTCACTTCCTTTGTACCATTTAACAGCTTGCTCCTGAAACCTTTAGATTCCTTACAATACCATTTCCAGGTTCCAATGCCTTAAGACCTTCATTGACTCAGCACTGCAAATAATGGCTATAAATGTCCATTGAGCCGCTGCTCCTGCAATTGCTACATGCTGTTTCCTTATCTAGAGCCGTCGATAAGGGTTTTAGTACAGTTGGTCTGCAGAGTGAAGGGAGGTATTTGTCATTTGAAGGAAAAGAAAGGACTCACCTCGTCTGCTCCACGGAAAGTCATAAATCCCGATGAAAAGAAGAAGAGGCAAAAGGCCACCGCCAACAACGATTTCACCGTTTCTGAAAGCAGCACAAGTGTAAGTACTCACATCAGTAAAAATAGCGACGGCAGCTGTTACATGTCAAGAAATTCAAATCGCCTCAAGCACGATTTACAGGGTATACTATATTCCATGCTACAGGGGAAAACATACATAAGGATGAAAAATGATACGATGAGATTGAAAAGAGAAAATGGGAACAATGGAAGAAAATAAGGGCGTGGTTGGAAAATGGAAAATATACAAGAAAAGAAGAAAAAAGATGATTTTCTTACGGTCACTCAAACTCGTGATGGCCGCAGGAAGCATTGCAACCATTTGCGTGATGGAGAAATACTAGAAACAAACAGAGAAAAGCCACATCTGTCACTCGAATGGCATGTCTCCTGCACAACAACATCACATTGCCCCAAACATTTTTTTAGAGGGTGACTGAAAAATCCCACTTGACAATGAGGCTTGTGTGTGTTTGTCTCTCTCGTAACAACCACATGATAAATGAAGACAAACTTTGGTCCTGTCGAGCTCAAAAGTCAATGGGCGGGACTGCGACAAGCGACACGACACAGGACGTCACTCTCAATCTTCTTTTTTCATCCGAGATCTTTTTACGAAAGCGATCCTAGCTTCTTTTCTCCCAAACACGATTTTTTCTTATCTTTCTCCTCGTTACTTATCTTAAAGAAAATCTCTTTTTCAAGAAGAGTACAAACTCCGGAAAAGAGCTATCGTACTCCTACTCTGGATAAGTATACCGCTCACTCCGGCGAGTATAAAGTGGTACTTTTGGGCATTGTGGCAAATGGAACTACTAATTAATTTGAGTGTGGTTGTGCTGTAGGATTTAAGATCCGACAAGCTCAAAATCTCAGCGAATGAGAGAAGGCGTGTGTTTTTGCCACACACAAGCTTAATTATTTAGCCTAGTGGGAAGGACATTGTGAATGAGTCCATATGGTGTGTCGTAAATGAGGAAAGGAAACCCATGGGAGCCTTCAAGGCGTCACGTCTCTCACTACTTTTCCACAAACAGCCTTTCTCTTACTCTCCAAACCCTTTATTGTCTCTGAAACACAAGATTTTGTGGATGCTGGCATGCTGGTATGGTGTGAAGAGTGTGAACAGAAAAAAATGTCTTAAGTACATTTTTGAATTGTTCACTCACACTTTCTCTTCTTCAACCAGTACAAAATCTTTTTTAGAAGGTATGAAGAAACTTCTCCAAAGAAGCAATTTTAGAAGTGCAATGGAAACAAAGCTGGTGGGGTTATATAACCAAAATGAGGACTTTTCCTTTTGTTCTGGAAGTATTAACTGGAAGATGGAGGACCTAAAGGTAGTTTCGTTGTTGGCGGAAATGCCCGCATGGAATGGCAATTAGAGCAACACAAGCAAAGTTAAGACAGAATTGAGAACGAGAGAACAGTGAGGGAAGACGACGAAACGATGAATAATTCATAAGATTCGTAAGAAATATCATTATGTGAAAATGAAAAATTCCACATAGGAGGCATTCTTTCTAATTTGCTCTCTTTTCTTTACTATTATACATTACGAAAGTACGAGGAAAACAGCTGGACCAGAAAAAAATTCGGTACTGCACTATAAAGTTCTGATATGAGATTGAGAGGGAAACTGCTCCTGCTTGCTTGCAGGCCGCAGCACAAGCCAACAGACGATGTGTGTGCATGTTTTAATTAAAATGTATATGGAAATGGAATTGAAATACAATGTTGGCGGAGTCAGTCTTTTTTGGCAATATTTAATATTTTTAAGATGGAAAAGTCAACCAAAGAAAAGATTTACATTCTAGCCAGCTGAGAAACGAAGACGAAGTGAGAGTGAGAAATGAAATGAGTTTTATACATGCCAAAATTCGAAACGTAAAAGGTAGTGAGACACAGCGTAGCTGTCAAACAAAGGGCGGAAATGGCACAACTCTCGCTTGTCTGCACAACTCCCAAATGTCTCAAATAGTAGAAAGCTCAGGGCCAAAGTTTTAATTTGTAACGTGAGAAGTGAAACGAAAGGAACACACTTTTCCGTTTTCTCACCTTGTGGAATTTTCAACGTAGTAAGACTACTACTATACATTATATATCAACTTTATAACGTCTTACATTACAAGATTCTAATGTCTAAATTAATGTAAAATGAATGTGTACATTTGATTAGCATTGTTAGTCATAAGATAGAAAACTCAAACTTTAACAAACTCACAACATGCAAACTGGAGAGGAAGAAAACGGCCGCACGGATGGAGCAGCACATGTCGAATTCCCCCTGAAACCTGTCTCCGACGCAGCGTTTTAATGGACTTCCTTCCGGATTAGCTAATTCCTTGTTTCAGAAATGCATAGAATAACGGATCCCGCGTAGTTTATAATATAGTGAAAAGATTCTTTGGGGCAAAAAAAGACACGCGTCTTTGGCACTGGATTATTCCGGCACTTTGCACACAAAAATGAAAGGGATGTGATGTTTTTTGTCTCGTTGGAAGATTTTATTAAAATGAAAATGAAGGGAAATGGAAGTATTGTTTGCTGATTGGAATTGGAAAGTTTGTGCGGTGATTGTTTGAGAGAAAAATCGAAGACTGGCGGAGGTTTTAATGGTTTTTCAGGTGGCTGATGAACAGGTGCAAAATGAGGGAAATGAAGACGCGACTGGTTTTGGTCCGTGTGAGTTGGAAGACTCCGCGGGACTCCCGGAACCCGGACTGGAGATACCCGGTTTTGTGAAGAAACGGGGAAGCGTAGGAGAGAAAAGAGAAATCCCAGAACGAGAGAAAGTTGAGATTCTCACTGGGCTGTTCTATTGATCCGCCCCTTTCTCCCGCTCCCAAAAAAGAGATTGCAAATGGACCGGGATAGGAAAACCGGGTGAAAAGTGCTTTTGCTCCATTATTCCTGAAACATTCCGGACGTGGAATTTGATAGTCTACATCGCCCCACATTTCGAGTGCATTAGCTTGCATTAATGCGCAAAGTCCGAAGTAATTTAATGAATATCCTCAACATCTATTTGCTCCGTCTGGCAGCACTACGAAATATTGCCGATTTTTTCGAAACTGCCTGGGAGGAAATTGCAAAAGTGACAGAGGTTGCGCAAAACTGCAAATGTATTACCTATGTTTGCTTTCAAATGTGAAGATAGAAATACCAAGTAGCAATGACAAAAGCTTTCTTCCACTTCTCTTTCCTTTCGGAATTCCGTTGAAAGAGGAAAAATAGAACTGAGGTCGATTCTTGGGCAGTGTGTGGATTTTGAAAGGAGTGATGGGTGCTGCGATCATAAATAAAGACACTCACGTGCCCACAGGATTTTGGACAGCTTTTTCCTGTTTTATTGCATTTTGGTGTGGAGAAAGTGGGGAAAGGAAGGAATGTATGGCTACTTTCCTTCTCTCTCTGCTCAATTCAATTGCAATTTCATGTCCAACGTCCCAAGTGGCGAGTGAAAGTGGCACTCTGGACTCGAGTTATCGTCGCTCTGTCGCCTTTCCGCTTTTCTCTTCTTCAAGGGACGATTCTCTCATTCTGTTCCATTCTGCTATTCCATTCTTCACAACAATCTGTCATCACCTATCAGCCTATCATGATACCATGTCACTACCACGTCCACGTCTGCATTCACTTCCACGTGCAGCAACATCAACAAACACGATGTCTCGGCCTTCTTTCGTCACTACAGTTTTCATCAAGGGTCCTCATGCTTTTTACCATACTGCTCAAATTTGTCTTCGTCCTGTCCAAAATGTGTTGCGAAATTCAAGTCTTGCTTTCCAGACAGTTCATCGTTCCTCTATGTAGTTTTGCCTGTTTCGTCACACAACCTCATTTGTCAGGTAGCTGAATGGGTCCTCCGAGACACGTTTGGCAAAAGAAACGATGAAACCCATCTCCACATCTATGCAGACAACGGCGAGACAGCAACGTGTCTTGTCAACTGCAAAAATAGGTCTACGTTTTCAATCGAAACGTCTTATTCCTTATTCGCAACTCGTGTACGCTTTCAAAATTTCTTACCAGTTTTCCTCCTTTCAAGCTACAAATTTTACAAAATGCATGCAAATCCGACAAACGCGGAAAGATTAATCTCTCCCCCGAGAATTCACCTTTCTCTAACCTGTGCAAACAAGACGGCTCTCGGTGGCACCAAGCTTCCAGCCAAAGGCAAAGCCAGGATCAGAGGCTGAAGAAAGGAGACCGAGAGAAATCTGCAATGGGCAACTGAGTAAAAGGATTCTGCTCCTTTGACGATGATGATGCATAATTCAAACTTGAACTCGTTTCGTTAGAAATGCATTGAAAGTGGACGACAGAGACATGAAGCAGCTAAAGCTTAATGCGGTATGTGCTATCGCCCCAGGGTGCAATATTATGTTGTCCGCCACGACAAATTCTTTGCAAACTGTGCGGCCACAAGCAAAACTTGGGCCAGACTTTTCCCATATGGCAGCTTCTGTGTCTTGCGTTTCATCATTCGGGAAGCCTTTGAAATGAAATAAGGAAGAAGGGTGGGAGGCGGAGGAGCCAGCGGACGAAGAGGATGCATGGTCACATTTAATCACAGTTCTTCAAAGCCCCACAGGGAAAAGTCTTCTTAATACAAAAGGCAAAACTAAGGAAGCTTATGTGTACTAACATATAGACTTTTCTACATTAGTGCTATGAGCATACTGATCCTTGAGAAAGACTTCCGTCCAAGTGCCACGTCGTTAGTTGAAGAGAGATTTCTCTTGAGCTGAAAGCGAGAGCAGATGCCTACGACTCAATCATTGACCCATTTGCATAGTCCAAAGAGAGCAAATGCACAGGGCTTAGGCGACTTTGGAGTTGGGAAGCCTTTTGCTCACTGCTATTTGCCATTATTCTATTGTGTGCCATACCATATGTAGAAATCACACAGCATGAAAAGCACAGGGTGAAAGGAGAAACATCAAAGAAGGAAGGAAGTATCAAATGTGCATGGGATAAGAGAAGTGGAACACAATGCAAATTGGCAAATGATTTGGAAATTCCACAGGAGAGCAAGTATAAAGTCTCCAAGGAGTGGAGTGTAGGAAGCACATGGAAACAACGAATGTGTACGACGAAAACCAAAATCCGTTCCTCTGTACCTTGAACGCAGGAATGAAAACTCAACTCATTTCGATAGCACAGAGCAAATAAAGAGAAAAGCCTAGAATGAGATTTGAGCTTGGCATTTGCCATTCGAGTGTGTTTGTTGTTTCCCCTTTCACTCGAGCAAGTTGAAGTTGACGATTTGCGAGTGACTCGACTTTAGAGTCTTTTTGTCTTTGTCTCCTTATGTGACAAACTCAGCAGGGAACCTCTTCTTCGTTTCTTTCCTTCCCTGCTTTCCCCTTGAACGGATAGCACGGGAGTCAAGAAAATTTTCGTACATTTGAGCTCTAGTCCTTGTTTTTCTTTTTGCAAGCGTTTTATTTGACAAACTTGAAACGTTCGCTACGACGAGACGCTGCTCCGCTCGTCTATGTGCATATAAAAAGGGAGGGAGCCTTGGCTTTATTTGTCTCGTTTTCTGCAGTTGACATACGACGCTGAGTCTGAAGACGAAAAAAAGAATGAACCAAGGAGAAAACGGGGCATTCAAGTTCCTTACGAAATATCGATTGAATGAATGACAAAAAATACATGGATTTCTTCACAATACTTCAGAAATAAACAAGATAAGGAACAAATTCTCTTGTGACCACTTATCAGGGCAAAGAGCAAAGCTATCGTTGAGAAATGCGAAACCTTTGGATTTTGCAAGGTCTCAGGCTCCCAGGTCCCAAATCGAGTCTTTCAAAGTCTTCCTCGAGGATGTAAGTATTACAAATACTTTATAAGGGATGCTTTAAGAAAGTAATCGCTGTAATCCAAGGGATCAGAACAGTGAGGTAATTTAGTGTCGCGGTGTAATTGGCTGGGCGCTGCTGCAGTAAACTGTAGTATGTGTGTGGTCGTGGCGTCATTTGCACCGGGCTTTTGGCAAACACGTCAACTGCGGCTTGTGTGTCTACACACTCTAACGATTTATGAGTGGCAACATACACATTTCTCATTACTTTCTTTTGCAAAAGCGACTTTTCCCATCGGCGCTTCAACGCACTCTCATATTTCATACGGCACATGCATCGCGTCATCCCACTAGCGACTCTCTGAATGCAAAGCACATACCGCACAGGGCCCATTTCCACATCCACTAATTCACCACATTTGCCCAGACTCATGTTTCTCCATGCTCTTCCCACATCTTACATAGTAAATAAGCCTTTTTGCATTTATAGCCAATGCCAATCTCACTCCGAGAGCACCTTTCCCCATTTTCTTCCCATTGCTTCTACACTATTCTCATAAATAAACAAAAATTGTGTCCATTACGGTAGTAATTCCACGTATATATAAGAGCGAAATAGCGAAAATTTGTTATTTCTTTCTATCCTTGAACCAAGAGCTGTTACGTAAATGGAGATACTAAAGCAAATATTACGTGAAATGTTAGCATACAGGAAGGAATATACATACAAAAAACAACATTCGCGAGGAACCACGCTTGCCGTTTGCTTTTGCATCGTTCATAACGTCGTAAAACGTAACGTGGTTTGAGATTATTGAGATAGAGAATGAGAGAGAGTTCCAAAGAGCCAATATCCGTGCTGGAAACGAATGTTGTTACAACATTTCCAAAGGCTGAAACGAGTGAAGATCTAATTTTTGTCGGTTTTTGGCATTTGAATCCATGTTTTATGAAGTTTCGTGTGTGTTATTTAATAGGGTAATAGTGAGGTAAATGCTAAGCTAATATGGGTTTGGTTACTCAAGGGATTTACGACTGAGTGTGTGTCGGTCTGGTTTATACTCATGGTTTACGATCTCTAGCCGTCGGTCGTGGTTTCTACACAGAGTGTGAATCAAGTTATTACTTGTGAGCGACTGAGCCAAGAGTACAATTCTACAGACAGGGGAAAACTAACAATGAATTACGAGTGAAAGCGGAGCAAGTGCTTGAGAGCAAAGTAAGGATGGAACAACGAACGAGGGAAGGAACAACGAACAACCAACCACTTTTGTAACATAAGGGACTAACCGCAAGAGAGTTGAAAGTGAGAGTGTGCGGGGTAGAAAAGCACAAAAGGTGCTGTCACTTTCACTCTGGTAAAGGAAAGAGAGTGAAGAGGCGATTTGGACTGATTTTCCATGAAGGAAGAAGAAAAGGAGGAAAGAGAAAGGCACATGTTGTAGACCAGACTAATTGGACGTGACCGGTGAAATAAGGCTGCTTACTTTTAGAAAAGAGTGAAAGCTGTTGGCTTGTATAGCTAGTACCTTTATAAAGTTAAAGTCTCTATGGCTGTAATGTAATGGTTTCGTAGACTCGTCGACTTCATGTTGGATTTTGTAGGATAAAACTACTGGATTCTTTTTGAGACGAGTAAATGGAAGGACGTGCATAATTGAGGGAATTTGAGTTTATGAGACGACGAGCGACGGAGAGCCTTGACACTTATTACTGCTTTCGTCTTATGAACATTAGGGACGTTTTGCTTCTTCTCCTTCATTTTCCGTCTTCTTCTTGAAGATTTTGCTTCTTGTGCTTTCAAGTTCTATGCTCATCTCGCGGTTTGTCAAAGTTCCTTTTGACTCAGGCTTTTTCACTTGGCGACAGAGACGGATGAAGGACTGTAGGAACGTTAATATTGCGCTTTCCTATGCCTTTCACACGTGTCTCTTTCCTTTGTGTTTCATGTCGTACTAATTACTTTTGCTTGATGCCAACCAAAATCTCTATAAAGGACAGTACACGTTGTAAATCCCACTTCTCCACTCATCTGTGTTTCTACTTCGTTCTCGTTCATTCCACTAATAACAATTCCGCAGCTGTCAACTCTAGCCTCTGGCATCAACCAAGGACGGCACTCTCATTACTTTCAATTAGTTAAACTAATTGCTTCCAAGCTTCAAAAATTGCAATGCACACGAAAAACGAATAAAGGTAAGAGACATTATGGGATGTAGCCCATGCAGCGTAGGATGTGTTACAAAACGAGAAGGACATGACATGAATTGTTCATATGCGACCAGTGGATTTTGGGAAAGACAAAACCAATTCCCATCACACACCTGCAGCAAATGAAACAAATCCTCTTGACTTTCAAAAGCTGCACAGTCCTCTCATGTCTCCCTGGTTGTTTTTGTCCCATCTGCCCTTCAGGTCCACTCCAAGCTCACATGGATACTCACACCACGACCACACTCATCCAACGAAATGCTGCAAGACGTAATCTTTTATCCCTTATACAGATCACGTTTATAGGATAATACTTGAGAACGTGATCCATTTTTCTCTTCGCTTTCACCACCTGCTCGAGTCGTCATAGTCCACGAGTTCCGTTGTGTAACTACTAGTTTTTGTCGCACAACTTGTTCTAAATGGATTTTCACTGATTTATAGTTTACAATTGAGCTAACATGAGAAATATAGGAGACAGCAATGTGCGGAGTGAGCACAAGTGGAAGTCACATTAGTGCAATTCCATCTCATGCACTATAGTACATAGTCTAGACTAGACAGTTTCCAGTTTCCACAGAGCAGAACCAACCCTTTGGAGCACTCGAGTGGCAAAAATTTTTCATTTAATTTCGGTCTCGATAGCACGAGTCTGTAATAACTTTTCCCTCATTTTCCCCGAATATCAAAATAACTATAGTACTTCATTGGGAACCTGACAATGTTTATACGTTTGAAGTGCAGTCAACCAAGTCCACTTTCTAAGGACATCAAAGCACTCTACGTACGTCATCTTTGATACTCTTGCGTCATTGCATCTTGAGTAATTAATTCTTAATTAATTCTTAGCGGTTAACAACGTGCACTTATCGTTCTCATTTTATCCTCGTTTACTAATATTTAATGTTTGCGGAAAATTGGACTATAACTTACAAAAGCAGTTCCGTGCCAGCTCTGTCGTCGTCAAAGTGTCTATTTCAATCTGACTGTGTACTAAATTAAGTATAGAGGCTTAAGTGGCCTTATGTTCGTAAGTAGGGTGTTTTCAGAACTAATTAACTTGGTAAATTTCTCATCCTGAAAGCTTTTGGAATTTCTTCTGCTCTTTACATAGAATATCAAACACTTTGAAGAAACAGTTTTAAAAACTTAAGCTGGAAAAGACTGGAATGTCTCTCCATTTCCGAACTTTGCCTTAACGTTGAAACACGAAACTTATTGTGCATTAATCCATAACAAAAACCTTCAAAAATCTCATTCTTCATGAATGGAAGGAATTTTCCTCACATCAAAAGCACACCAAAAACCACAATGAGAGCAGCTGTGCTGTGCTGCTTTTTTAATTATGATGTCCAAGTTTTTACTCAACTGTTCAAGTTTCTTCGAAAACTGTGGTTGATGCTTTGAAAATTGAAAGGCAAAGTTTTTCCAATTGCTCTTTTAAAATGTTGTTTCTTTATGAATTCTCCTGCGACAGACGTGCTTTCATAACATTATTTTTATTGGCTTCTCATTTTCCCATGAAGGCACAACCGACTTCGACGTTTCTAAGAGCTTGGGAAGGAATTGTTTGGAACGAGACAAAATTCGTGGAACATGGTTGTGGAAAAAAGACGCGACGATTTCAACAGCGACATTTCACACGAATATAAAGTGTTAGACGTATAAATTCAATCAGCCAATGCAATGGTGTCGGTAACAAGGCAGCGGAAGTGCGTGGTTTGGCGTTTTCGCAGCATAGATTTCGTATAACAGGTAGTCTTTATATGAAGGTAACTTTTATGTCGACCGTTGTACTAAGAAAAGGTATAGGAGAAAGAGTTATACATCAATAGGCTTTTGCGCTTTACGACTTTTGGAGCAAAAGTACATTTGCGTCAGGTTCCATTCGAAGTAAATAGCGATTGAAATAGGGATTTTTGAGATCCCCATG
>JABASF010000983.1:0-28231 GCA_019776145.1 Harlomillsia oculata
GTCTCGTACTTCGTCAACATCGTCGCATGCATCGGTACAGCGTCATGTCTCCTTTATAAGAAGCTGCTGTTGATTGCAACGACCTTTTTTCTTGGAGGACAAAATTAAAAAAGGCGGATGACAAAATGAAGAGCGCAGCAAAATGTATACACAAAGGAGCTCTCGTCGTCGGATCGGGTTGAAAGAAGGGCCGACGACGAACTGTGTATAGAAGAGAAAGAGAGTAGACAAATTCTCAACAACGTCACATATACAAAATACAAGAGAGCCTTTTTATTTTCACAAGAGGGACACGCAAAAAGGAAGAAGAATACAAGTGAAATGGGTTTTTGAGAAGTGAGCAGAGTATCTTTAATAGAGTTCCTTGTGTCGCCCGCTTCGGTAGGTTTGTTGGGTCATGTAAGGAAGAGCACTCAATAAAATCATCGGACTGCCTTTCCCTTCTTGCCTATGTGATATTGGGCTTCTGCCCACTCCATTCATTTGATGTGCTCTTCAACAAGGTCTTTTTCAACTTGCCTTTGCATTTCGAATACAGTCCGACAATCTCAGGAAATGAAGGGGAAAACATCCTATTGAAGAAGGCCGCAGGCTGAGTAAACATGAGGAAATGGGATTCGCCCGATCAAGAGGACAAATTTGTGGACAGAATTGAGATTGAGATGAGATGGGTTTAAAAAGAGTCTGGGACAAAGTCGCCGATGAGAAGAAGAAGATTAGACGACAGATAGACGACAGTGAACACAACAACAACTGTAAAAATTCTTCTCAAAATCGTAACGGAGCGGATACTCCACAAACTCAAACGCAACCGAGAGAAAGAGAAAATTGTCAGTGAAACTTGAGATCATAAGTGGATCCGTACATTCAAAATATTATGGTCACAAGTGCGTAAGTCTCTGTTGACGATTCTGACAAAGTGACACAAAAAATGCAGTTTATTCCATATATTGCATTTGTATTCCTTCTCGTTTACTAGTCAAGATGGTTTTTAACCACGTAAAAACCTTCTTTACTCACCACTGAGCATCTGCTTTTGAAAACCACACACATCCGCACTATTCTTGGTCTTTCAAGTTAACCTGAAAATCATCCGAAATGAACCCAAAAATCCTTTTATTATCTTATTATTATTATATGAGGCACACAATAATGTTTTCTCATTACAATTTACAATAAGGTAAAAGAAATAGTAAGAAATCCATACAAATCAGTCGAAAATTGTTCTTGTTTCCTTTCTTGGTACTTCTATTTACGGTCTGTCTTTAAAAAATGTTTGTCTTCGTTAACTAGACTCAATTTAACTCGACATCTAATCAAAATTTTACTAGTAATCATTAAGCAAAGTATCCATATTTTTTTTTCAAAGCCGCTGAAGTTGAATTAAGTTATGAGTACATTAATTTATTTTAATTAATGTGTAGGTCGTACGTGAACATGGTTCACACAGGGTCACTGTTCCCGGTTATGGTTCTCGGTTCTCGTTCTCGGGTAACATTGCAGTTTGCAGGGCCAGGGCCACCACATTTTAGCTACATTTATGGAATATGGATGGACATTGGGTGAAAACCTGGACCACCTGTGCGCCAAAGAATTCATCGATGTCATTCTCTTTTCTTTGAAGCCACATGGCCTCCCCAACGTGTTGCACATGCACACAAACCTCATCATTGTCCTTCTTAAACGGAATGAAAAGCTTCTTATTATCCCACAGAGATTACACTTACACTTTATGAATATTATTTTCCCTTCTTCTGACGATGATGACGAGTTGTTATGTAAGGTGTCGTAATGATTCCCATGCAATGACGAGATGAGACGGTGAGACAGACGCGAAGTAATAAGTCAGCACAAGAGATTCACGTCCAAACTCCTACGGCAGAAGCGTTCGTGCAGTGTTCGTTCCACATTACATTGAATTGGACGTCATTGAGTCTACTCTTCATATCAAATCATAGCAAATGAACGTAACATATCGCTGACTGACTGACTGCCAAGCTCACCGTGACTATCTGCATTTTACAAGACTATTCATCTTTCTTTGCTTCTTCTTGTATAAAGATAATCATAATCATTCAATGACAAACTGACCGGTGCCTGTTTTAGTTGAAGTCTGCAGGAGGCTTTGGTCATTTTCCAAAGTGTACTTTCACTGGTGCACTCAGTAGTGCAGACGCATGCACTACAAATGAGTCATCATGATAGCCTCACTTTCCTCACGAATAAGGAATAAGTTTCTTACGAATGTGCATTTTTATTTTTGTTAATAACCAAAAGGAAGATAAAAGTATATCGTAATCAGTAATCATTATATAATCATTATATAATTTGCCAATAATGCCCAATGCTCGATGATAGCCCGATTCAGAATTCCAACTAAAGTATCAAACGAATCTCTAGTCAAAAACCTAAAACAAAAATTGAACCTATCGGACCTAACCTAACATCTTCAATTCGATATTACGTAATAATTTATTGGTAAAAAATTACCGGCTTCGTAAAGATACGAAAAAATAAAATGCAGTGAACAATATGAAGATACACGATGCACTTTGAACGAGATTGATTGCTATAATGTTATTTATAATATCAAGGTTGGAATTGAAATGGAACAAGTTACAGATTTGTTACAGTTGCAACATGACAAACTTAAATGGCAAACTTTCAATCAAATGTCCCAAGTGAACCGGAACGAAAAGTCCTTGTCAATATGAATGAGAATAGGAAAAAGGAGCGGTGTGGTCACGATGAAAAAGCTCACGTGAGTCTCAAAGGACAATAGTCTACATGCGTCCAGCATGAAATCGATGTAATAAGCCGAGATAGCCATCTGATCGACTCCATTACCATGTAAATCAATGGGATTTAACCTACAGCTTTGATATTGAGTATTATCGTTTCGAGAGAATGCGATGTAGAATTGTTCGCGTTTTTCCATAAGCTCACGGGCAAGGAGACAGACCAAAAAATGAACTGGTTGTAACCACAAGAGACTGACAGGCGGCATGTTCCCTGTCTCAAATACCGTCCCAAGTCCCAACCCAGTCAAAAAAGAGAGGAAGAAACCAGCTCATTATATTCCCCATGGAGCCATTTGCCACAGGTGGAGAATTTTTGCTGAGCCTTTTTGAATCGTACGTTTTGGAAAACGTAAGCAGTAAGAAATGTGACACAAAGCGGAGTAATAATAACTGGCACGATGGCATAAATAATATGACACTATTGCCCACGCTGTGTCACCCTGGCCTACGCGTCAATTCTTCTGTATTGCTCAATAACACAAAAACGAACCAGGTGGAAACCTGATTTAAGTCCATGGGTAAAAAGGAAATATAAAATAATCCGGTTAAGGTAAAGCAAGGTTACAAATCATCAATGGAATGGATCGGGCCATTGCAGTTACATATTTTGTGTATACGATCCTTTGGGCATGTCACTGAACCACAACCGTTGCGACAACATGCACATTATAGACACACACAAAACTTGCAAATAGTTTCCAATTACAAATTCTTTTCCTATTGTAATCTCAGCACATGTTTTCAAACCTGGCTTATTATAAAAAAAAGTTTCAAGCTTCTCCAAGCCTGTTCACGTCCGGACAATCGCGTACAGTTGATTAGCCTTCCCTCTGAATCTGAATGGATGTCGTGTACCGCATGTGGTCACAATGCCAACGTAGATTAATTTAATGATTATCCTTGTTAAGCCTTGTGTAAAGATCACCGCATTTGCATGCTTATAAACCAGAGAAGTCCAATCCGCTTTCTTCAGGAGTATAGACTCTGCCTCGCATTCGCGACCAACTTTCTAGTAATGTACTCATGCAACGGATTACGATTAACCCATAGAAAAAAGCGTACTTTTAATATTAAAGTAATAAATGAAAGATGCTTTACAGTTTACAGCTTAAACTTTTAGGTTTTGTAGTATCATAGAATTCAAGCAAACCACTGGCACTTGGTTCGTTGTTCCGGAATGATCCAGTCATTTTTTTCAACCAACTCAACCACACAAAACACAACAATGTGTTAGAATGCATACCTAATCGATTGCATCAAAAATTCAGACATAAGTTCGTCAGACTCAGCTGTCTGTCTGTTCTTGTCGGCAATTTGAACAAGAAAAAGGATCTGTAAAAATATGATGTGTGAGCACTTGGAAGTGGAACCTTCGTGGAATGATTAACTTTTGTGTGGTACTATAACACCAAAGGGAATTCTGGGAATAATCCACTATCTTTATCCAGACATCCTTCCATAACGTCTTGAACATTTAT
Organism: Harlomillsia oculata; assembly: GCA_019776145.1. Lineage (NCBI taxonomy): Eukaryota > Metazoa > Arthropoda > Collembola > Entomobryomorpha > Oncopoduridae > Harlomillsia > Harlomillsia oculata. The sequence goes on from JABASF010000983.1 coordinate 4,280, forward strand.
AAAACACAAGATGAACAATGCCTTTCTGTATTAAAGTAGCATAGCTGGGAGGAAAGGGAAGTGTTGAGTTGAGAGATCTCTCCGTTATTTCTTCCTTGTACCAATCCGGTTAGAAGAAAATTCTTGAAAACGTATTCTCACAGCTGGGGAACAAGTATGCGTCAAAAAACCCCGCAGCGACCACAAGCGGGTATCGACACATAAGCGTCCAGAAAAAAAAGGTGGGTAAAGGTGAAGCTGTCATTTCTTGAATCGTGTACCTTCCACACGAAGAACAAATTAGAATTAAAATTTGAAGTTTAATTGATGAATGCGCGGAAGGGTGCGAGGACTCAACTTGATCATCGCTCGGATAAGCCATCCGATTACCAAATAGGGCGGAGTAGACAATATGATCAGTTTTTTGTGCCAACCTTCTTTGCTTTAGCAGCAGTAAGTGGCTTGGTTGCTTGTAATGCGTTCTTTACATGGGATTTAGAAATTATTGTACAAAGGTGATTGGTGAGTCACTTCTTTGTGTCAGTCGTCAGTGTCCAAGCACGATTTTGATTTTAAATGGCAAGAGATTGATTTTCGTTGGTATTGGTCATGAAGACAATAAAACAGCGAAAGCATGGATAAGAAAATTATTTAACTGCGAGCAGGCGTTCAGATTCAGACATTTTTCTGTGAATAACAACATCAATTGTTAAACCTGTAAAAAATTCATTCAGATTTCCAGAGTATCGAGTAATCTACTTTTTAGCGAAAGGATTCATAGTCTAACAAATTAATGCAATTAGAAATAGAATTAGAAAATGATCAAAAATATAGATTTTTAGTCAATTATTTTATTTTTTAACTTGTGTACTTAATACTTAATACTATTGCAGTTCAAATACAACTGAACAGAACAAGGCAAGACTGAGTGACCTTTAACCTCAGTGATTTTCAATAATGTCTCTCCATGGTTCCAACTCTATCAAGTGCAAAGCTCATCACTTTACAATTTAGATCCATCGCTTTGAATTTGGAATATTGTTCCACGGTCAACTGCTTGTTACGTGTTACCTTTCGTTTGCTCATCGTTCATCTAAACCTAACTTTCCTGAGTCGTCTCTATATAAATTCCAATTTCCCAAACTGAAATTTCATCTTACCCTTTACGATCAATCTTCATCTTCAGCGTATTTCAACTTCTCTTACAAATTGAAGGGTACAAAGGTAATAGGTAACATGGTAAAGGTGACCGTTTATCAGGGTGCGGTTAGTTTCAGACTATGGTACATATCATATTGAATGTTGGGTTATCCATTGCCCCTGCTCTTGTGAAAAGAATGTGATTTTAGGTCGAAGAAAGGAAAAGCAATATTGTCATTGAATAATACGTAATCACTACATGAGCCCATGAACTAAGCAACTATGCGACATAACGCTGTCACTAATCACGTCATACATTTTGGAATTTGCTGTATCCGAATGTGCATTGTGTCGCATTTTGTACGTACCCCAACTACCAACAAGATTAAACAGTGTGAACTGATGTAAAACCGATAGAGAAGAATAGAGAAAAACCGTGCCGGGTCACACAGAAATAATTTTTCTTACAAAGATTATGACAGCGCAGCGTCCTTGACAATGAAAATTTTGAAGGAAAACGAACTAAATCTTATCTTTAAGTCTGACACAGAAACCATAATGTAGAGATGTTTAGAAATATTAATAAAATACATAATGGAAATTATTATGTGTGTGAAATGGAACTTATGGAACGCATTGTTGGAGGAAGGGAAGGACATTATTTTGTCCATGTACTGAATGCCCAAACAAGGACGTAAGAACAAGGGTGACGCGAGTCGAGGACAAAACCGTCAAAAACGTGACGCAACAAATGAAGACAACCCACATGAGCATACATGAAGAAAGGGAAAGAAAGAGGAAAAAAGTAAGAAAATTTTTAGTGAAATGGAGAAATCCACAATAAATCAAGCGGATGTCACTCTGTTAATCGGTCGGCATTCACACCTTAACTATGTTTTGTCAGCAGGAAAGGTAGTTTCGTCTCGGTTGTGTCCACCACCATCAAGACTCACATGATGCCAGGATTCATTGTTGCACTGAACAAAGGCGGATATCCCGACGAACGCATGCAGTTACATTACCTCCGTGCTGAACCTCAAAATGCATCCTAATCACGATTTTTCCTCCAATAATACACGTCCCGCGTGCACCCCAAAAATGGGGGTTAAAAACTCTGCATATGACTTTGCGTTCATTGCTGGTCAGAAAGATTTCTCACAAGACATTCCTGGAGGAAGGAAAAGGAAGCAAAATGAAATATCATCGGGCTGTCTGTGTCACACTGGGGTTCACACACACAAACCCACCACCATCAATATGATAAATACAAAGATGAGCCTGCCCTTCCACGGCCTTTCCCATGAGCAATGTAAAACACCACAGTGGGCAACCCACCTTCAATCACAAAAGACACAGCCGTATTTTCCCGATTGTGCGTCTCAACGAGTTACGATTGCATCCCATACGTGGATTTCTGATGGGATGCCAGATTTGAGGCTATAAAACACGATAGGGGAATAGGCACTAAATCTGTCCGACTTTTTCTATAGTTCGTCTCCAAGACACATCTCTACTCGGTGACTTCTTACAATCATATCTCAAAGTCCAGTTGTCCAGTTCACAAAGCATCAAGAATTTCCCGGTTATATTGTACCAATATCTCATCATCATTGGATGCTTTTCCTTTCCTATGTTACGCGTTATGTAACATCCACAATCCTCTAGAATCCCAATTTTTGAGAAACATCTTTGACTAAAGACCCCAACATTAATTTTTAATCAATTAATATAAAAATATGAATTCAAATGAATTCAAAACATACACGTCTATGAAATGATCGGTCTCAGTTTATTATGCATCCTACATTCATGCTTGTGTTAGTGATTATCCGGCATTAAAAACTTATTCTGCGCCCTGTGGCAGTTTTCCATCTCCAGTGAAGTGCAACCCACAGAGTAAGCACTACTCTGCAATTTACAACCTATAAACTTATAAAAGTCAGTCAAGTCCGGTTGTGCATTGAACATTTTTGGCATAAATGAGAGCAAATTGATGCACATTGCATGACACGCAAAGGGCACCCCTGCAAGGCTACGCACGTGTAAGCCATGCAAAAAAGAATATGGCATCACAATAAGAGTCACATAACATCACACACAAGCCACAGGGAGGTTTGTGTACTCCAATGCAACACACAACAGTGAAAAACCCAATGCCCCATGATTATGCCAACGAACAAATGAAGTCAAGTTTGGTTTACCACTTCCGACGTACTGTCATTAACTCTGTCATATTTGCATACTTGCGGTTTCTCCATAAATTATAGCTAATCAGCTAACAAGCTCAACTTGAGAAAAAAGTCAAGTTTGCACCGCTGCCGCCGTCTTGTCCTTTCCATCTCCACAATCACATGGAGCAAAAAAAGCCATTGTTATGTCGTCTTACGTCCACACTTGTATCTAATTCATCTGCATCAAAAAAATCTCATAAAAATCCTCCTTATGGTTTCCCAAGATGAACTTGTTATCAAATATGATTGGAAAAGAATTCAAATGTATTATATGTATTATATTATATGTATTAGGTATTTTGTGCTTTTTGAGTGATCGGACTAGAACAGTTTGGTCACTTGGATCCGTGTGAACTCGTGTCAAGTGCTCATGTAAACCTACACAGTAACTGTATCAATTTTACAAAATCTTGCGCTAATTTGACCGTAAAGTCAAAACCAGGAAACGGCATCGTTTCTATTGTGGACAGAGAATTCCCCTTGAGCTACACGATCAAGTGATGAGGATTGAGGAACCTTATGAGAATTCTTGGTTCATATTATCCCAAGTCATGAAAGGAGAAAGGAGGTGGATTAACCAGTAAGATCCTCATGTCGCTGTCGCTCGTCTCTGTCAGACTTAGCGCAAAAAGAGAAGGAACAATACTACCTAATCAATAAATCCTTAGGTGCCCTCGCCTCACCTTTCTTTCTTGTCCAAGCGCCCAATCTCTTTGACCAGGTGACGAGCATGTAAATGCAATTGGAATGACACAGCAGAAAGAATCCAATGAACACATAAGGATTGGGAAGACCGCGTGCGGTAGAGAAAAAAGACCGAAAGTGAACTTCTTAAATGCTTCAGCGAGAGCATTGTTGACTTCCAATTACGACATGATTACGCTCACCCAACCTTCACAAGAGGAAAAAGAAACCCGCTCAACAATCAAGTGACACATTGCTTCGTAATGGTCAACGAATTAGTTCTCTTATACCTCACCCGAGCAGACAAATGACCATCACATAACACAACACTTGATAAGAATACCGAAAATGCAAGTGGGATACTGTATTATGGATAAAGCACGATCACTCGATGATGAGAATCAGTAAATCCCTCACGGTAATCTTTTAAGAGGCAAGGCGGGGCATTGATTTTTTTTCCAGAATTGTATTTCTCGAGTGTCTTATTATGTGTCCTGTCTACTTGAACAACTAAAAGCTTTCCCTCAAGCATCTCTCTGAGTTTTTTAAAGGGTATATCCTATACTATCCTAACCAAACCAATCCATTCATGCTTTTGTTCCATCATTCGCTTTTCTCTTCTTGTTTTCAGCACAAGAATACTATTCTTATAAACTGTAGGCTCCTACAATAGCATTATTACTGCAAAAGCTCCAGCGACGGCAGACGTCACACGGATCAACGTATGGCATAGGTCATCTTGTACTTTGTGACGACGTCTGCTGCATCTGTCTCCAGGATTTTACTGATGGAGACAACCAGACAACCGACGACGAAGGAGACGGATTTCTCATCTGCCCTCATTCACAAATCTTACCGAGTCATTCTCCATTGCCTTAGGTTGGGTCAAAGGTTCTTATTAAATGCTAAAGTCGAATTGATGAAATAGTACGTAGGACTTCGTGTCGTCGATGCGTCGTGCCGCGAAAAGCGAAGGATGTCGAAGTCTTATGTTCGCTAGCTGGGAAATGCAACATGTGTCAAAGTCAAAGTTTCATCATTCCAAAGATTCAAAGCGTTTGTATTGTAATATGAACAATGGAAATGTTTGTCGTGATTTTCTGCAGATTGAGCTTCTTCACGCTCGGCTCGGTCGCTCATTGAATATTACGCTTATTGATTTATTCATTTAATTAAACAGCAAGTTACAGCTGATGTATGATGCAAGTGAGTGTACTGTTTAATACAATTGGAGAGAACAAGGTAAACAGAGCATGATAGACTTCTTTATTTTAAAAAATGTTGACTTAAAATCAGATTTGAGTAATAAGACAACCATGAAATAATTCAAGTTGTAAAGAGTGAAAGAAGCTTTTGTTTTTTTCCCGTGTGTTGTTCATCTTAAGAGAATGAGAAAAGATACGAAAAAGAGCTTGTTAAAATGTTCATTGGACGTAAGGAGCAGACGAGAAGAAGACACTTGAACTATGTAACGTACGTGTTCTTTCTCACTGGAGAAATCAAGTGGAGCTGTCACTAATCTCCTAATCCTCTTACACTTTTTATCTCCATCTCGTGTGTCCCATGTCCTCCAGCTTGAGCAACTTATCTTCATTTCATTATACGAAACCCTTGAAGCATTGGAAGCAAGACACGGCCAACACCTGAGCTTCCCCAGATTATCTTTGAGAATCTCTCACACTCTCCCGTGGCCGGCACATAATCATCTTTCTCATGATGATTCTCTTCCCCGACCAAGAGACACACAAACCAACAATCCAAGTCGTGTACACCAGCTTCCTACGGTCCTCCTTTTCTACTACTCAAGTAACTCAAGTCTTAAAAACTTTATATCCTCTTCCGTATAAAGTAATTCGGAGTATCTAACCAAATGAGACTTGTGCATGCACGACACAAAGTATCAACGCAGCAAGTATCTTTGTCATTTTCTCTCTAGGTCATTTGCTCTAGTCGTTTTTCACTCTGGTTCTTCTGGTCCTTCATTTTGAATTGTCAAGAAACAGTTTCCTTTAAGCCTTTTGTCCTTAGAATTCCTCGTCTCACTCAATCCCTTGCATTAGTTGTCTACTTTGCTACTACAACATGAGACAATGGAGATAGACACATGAACAAATTAATGCGTCACAAAGACTCATCTCAAATCCAACAATTCATGTGTAAAAGGTCTCATTTGACTCCGATGCATTTAATTCTAATTTGTATGTATTCTTGTCCTTGCTGAACATGGTCACTAGTTCCCTAGGTTGGTTTACCAAAATCTGCAGAAATTATGAATTGTGAATTGTAAATGTACTCGAATGGCAGAGATGAGAGATCCAATGTCGAATCGTCGTCGAATGGTCTCGTCTCGTCTCGTCTCGTCCTCTCGTCTCATTTTAAAGGACCAGCTCGAAAGTTCGGATGCGGACACTAATAAGAGCCGGGTTATAATAATGTAGCGTAAGAAAGTTTATGGGGAAAGGAAAATTGAATTAAAGGTAATGAAATGGCATTGGAAAAAGGCGAGTTGAGCAAGTATTAATTAAGTTTCCGAGTCCCGTTGTGATTGATGGTTTCCTCGTCCACAGTTGCAAATCTTCAATAAGCATCTTTCGTCTTTCCCAGAAACGATGCGAACTCCTGATAGGAGCTAGTAAAACAATCGTCGTCATAAATTCAAGAGTTGATTGAAGGCTGTCGTTTGCAGCCAATGCGCAGAAAAGGACAAATTATACCAACTTCTTTCCTTCAGCGGAAACGAAGGAGTTTCTGTCCATGCCTTTTCGTCTCTTATCCTGTTCATCTAGTGGCCAAAGGGCTCACGACCCAATGCTACTTATTATAAGCGCCGTACAATACAAACCCATGTATTTATTTGTCATTGTCCACTTTCCTAATTATGAGGAATGATAAAAACACACATAGCTTCTCTTCTAGTTCTCATTCAATTATCCCTCTTGTTTTTCTCTTATAGACGTTTGCTTTCCTGTTTGTTTTTATATTAAGTATATACCATAGTACTTATTTTCTTCGTCCCCCTTTTACAGTTTCAAATGAGCTTAACCCTGAGTAAAACACCGACAAAAGCATTAAAAGCAGCAGCTATACGACATGGCATTATAAGCATTGTAATTACCGTTTCCTTTTTTAAGCCTGCTTTTAAAACGGTGGTCTGTGTAGTGTTTCAGAAAACTGTGCTTTGCTCTTTGTCACTAAAATAAGTCGTACCTCATAGAGAAAGCTTTAGAGAAAGTGAAGCTACTGATGATTTGCTCGTTTGTGATTATTTGTACAACCGTTCAAAAGACTGTTTTTGTAAAAAAAAAGTTTTTTAAACGTAACTTTCTACAACGTTCAGTAATAGGAATCGTTTTTTTTATTTGAGTGAAAGCCAATGAAGTTTCCCCAGGTTTGGTGACGACCAAAATATAATGACTGACAGAGACAAACGGTCACAAGGTGTGGTGCACAGTACGAGTCCTATAATGGCAATTTGTAATTTCTGAATTTTGTAAGCCGATATGGGCTTGGGTCGGTAAAAAATGAATGACAGAAACACAGTCTGACGCTGACTTGAGAGTCAACCTTGTTTGTTTTGTTTTGTCCTACGCATACGAAGAGAGATGAATCAACTTAAAACTCAACGTGTTCCTGCTCCTCTGCCCAACATTTTTTGAGAGAGTTGAACTTGATAGTGTAGGTCGGGTAGAATTTGTCAAAATCCGTGTTATCTTGCATGCGTGCCGAAGGTTGTCTACGCAAGGTAGATTCCAGTTACTGGTTACCTACAATTTGGAATGCTCCTCACCGCGCCTACTAATAGTTGACAAAACTACTGTTTCGTTCTGTTCTTGCTTACCACTCCATGCGAGTTTAATCAGCATCAGATTTCTGGAAATATTATTCTAACCCACTACTAGGAAAGAAAAAAATGTAAACTTCGTATCGAAATTCATTGTAGTGCTGTCAGAAGCAGAGACGGTTAACGATCGTTCCTCTGACCGCCTTGCAGTTCTGAGTCATTCCTTCTTTCAGATTTCCAAGACAAATGTCCCTGTCTTCTCAAACTTGTGAGGAAATTCATCATCGGAGTTATGGACTCAATGAAAAGTGGTCTTGGGATTCGTCACTTCGTCTCCTGCATGACAAAATGTGCCTTTCATATTCAAAACCACTGTTCAAAGTTTTTTCTTTCTTTTCTTTTACTTGTAGCTTTCCTTACACTCAGTAATGTGCACCAAAACCTGAAAAAAAGGTGAAGTTGCGTTTGTATACTTTGTACGCAGTATCATCGTCAAAATCTGGTATTAAAAAACAACTTATACTAGTTTTAACTTCCATTGCTCACATCAAGATGAGACTTTGTGAACTCCTCGTGTGTAATAATCATCGTAGAATGTGTGGCACTTTCATTCCATTCCAATTTTGGAAGTTTTTAGCTACCGCCTTACCAAACAAGCAGACAAGACATGTTTTTTCATTTCTGTTTGCTTCATGGGGACAACTAATGCATTCGTACTTTCGTACACTCACAAGGTATCACAGGTCAACCCGGGGGCTCTGTGTAACTTGTAATCAGATCATCAGTATTTTTTTTCTGTCCATCATCGTCGTCAACGCGAACACTCATTTATCATATAATAAAAGTTTTAACATTGAATCCGTCGCACGCTCAACAAGCAAGCCTTGCAATTTAATATAAAACATTTGCTATTTTTTAAAAATATTATAGAATACGTCTTCTACACAGAGGACAGGAGACTGTCTGGATCTTCTATATCTGTTCTTTCTTTTAATTGGCTTGCCCAAAGATTATATGGATATTATTTAAATTATTTATTCTTATTCTACAGCACAGCAGGTTCTCTGGCTTCTATTCTGCATTACTTCATTACTTCTCAGCTGGTTGATGATCTCGTGTTCGAGTTCGAAGTTTGAGAAAACGCGTTTGAGTTTCTTACATGATGAAAATGAAACCCACTTTCAAGTTTCTATTGCCATTTTTGAATTGAAAAGATAAGTGCATGTACAAGCGCATGAAGGAAGCGAAAATATTTAGCTGTCTGTCTATGACCCACAATATGTAATTAACGGCTCGTGCAACCCCATGGGGCTAAGACGAACATGTGCCTCGCACAGAATTGCTTTGCCATTTTACTAAAAACCCAAATTGGAAGATTGAAAAGATGCATAGCACAGTACTTCAAAAAGCACAACGTATCTGCCCACAAATAAATCTCCGTGAAAGTGTCTCCTCACCTTAAAAGGACCTAAACTAATTCCCCAATTAGTTGCTAATTGATTCCTTCATGGGACTCAATCCGTTAATCACTTTGACGGGATGAGCACCAAAAAGCTTCTCTTTATTCTTTATTCATGAAGATTTCTTCAGCACAGGACAGAACTCTCTACAAACAGATTAGTTACTTTCAATGGACCATTCTCATTCATAATGAAATATTTAGAATGAAATTGAAACCTTTTCTCATTCACGTTCGTCACACATAAACAGAGACAATTACCAAACAGAAAGTAAATCTAAAAGCAATAAATGCAATTAGGTAATAAATTATCCAATCCTCCGCTTGTTTGTCGTGGCACTTGGACTCATTCACCTAGCCAAATAAGATCCAATGAAGGAAAAAGGTTTGTCCACCTTTACTCAACACGACACCTGTATATAATACTACATTACGCTTATCTTACGATATTAATGAATTGTCATTCTGAGTGAAAGTGATAACGTTTCCCTATGTTCGTAAGGTGCTTTGATTCACTACAAAAGCTATCTTAGAAGCTTTGAAGGAAAGCTTACTTGTGGAGAGTGACAAGGAAATGTTTTATGTGCGTCTGGAACAGTGAGGTAAAGTTTCTCATGAATCTTATTTCGACCCAATTGACTTTGCCTTCTAAAACAACTTTACTCTTAGGAAATTACACTAACGAGCAAACAAATGGCTCATCGCCCAAGTTCCAGTCACATGCATAATACATAAGCAACGGGACGTGTTAGCTTTAGCTTGGCCAACAGTGCCTTCGTTCCACTGCTTAGAAAGGAAACGAAAAACCCGATACACGCTGATGTTCCAAAAGTGAAAGATGATTAAGAAGAACTCAGTCAGTTTTCTTGCGACTGTCTTCTTTAACTGCATTACCAACAAGATTATTCACAAATCTTCGCCATCTTTAGTTCAATGTGCAGTGCATTCCAAGCGGTGTGGTGATGGTGTAAACACAAGTTATTATCAAGTCAATTTTCTTCCTCAGCTTGTTGAGTGAAGCCACCCTGAGCCAACCTCCAAGATGAAAAACCCACCTTTCAACACATCAAACGAAGGAACAATGACGAATGCGCTGTGATTATTATTGCGTACAGTATCATGACTAAGTTTTCTTTTACAATAAGGTTATTAGTTGTTGCCTCATATGAAAACCTAATGCAAACACCCAATACACGTACACATTGTATCAATTGTATGCAACGTTACGTGTTTCTTCGTTGTTTTAACATCTACGACTATAAGGCCCAGTGTACAGAGTTCCCTAGTGTCCGCTGGAACGCACGCAGTCACTTTCTGTAGAAGTTAAGTAGAAAAAGCACAGAAAGTCAGTCAACACATTGAACACATGAGACGAATAGCTGTAGTGCACGCAAACCCTTTGAAATAATTACAGGAGACCCACACGGACAAGACATCGCACAGGGGTAAATGAGCCAAAGAGCCAACGAACCAACAAACAACAAGTCAGTTTGAGCTGTGTGTTTTTCCCGATATTTCCGTCGTCGCCACAGACATTTTTCTTCAAGATGCTCAAAGCCAATGCTCAAATCCTTCCAAAAAAACTTGTGCAACAATGTGCTTCTGCTATTGACCCAAAACTCATTTTAATAAGGTTATTACCATACGGATAGACTCGGAGGCTCCTACTTCCCACTTCCCATTATAATAGGTGAGCACGAAATGAAGAAATTGCTGAGCTGAGCAAGCTCTTCCAAGTCTATTAAAAAGGATCACTTTTTTCTTTCCTCGTCTTTCCTTCTCAAGTCCTTAATGCACAATGCACACAACATTATTTTACATTATATTACTATACTAGTACTTTGTCTGCAAAAGGTGAAGAGGATTTGTGTACTTCATGTTATAAAGTCAGCTTCCTTTGTTTTGTTTGCTACACTGTCTAATGTACTACTAAAGGGCTCTCGTGATTTTTTAATTGAATCGTACACACCTGAACGTTGCAACCGCCAATTATCCTAGTGAAATCCTCCAAAATCCCATTGAAAGTGCAACAGAATGCTGCTGTCTAGTATTATTCATAGATAATGATTATGATGCCTCTTCCCAGACTTATCTTTGCTCGCCTTACTATTTCAAAGTCTAGGAGCAGTTGGACGACTCCAACTTTGAAGACTTAATTTTGCACGCAGACTGGAAAACTATCTCCGAAATGTTCTGTCATCAAGTGTCTAATTAAGTCGTTCTGCGGCTGTAGGGCTTGAATTCTTTAGTAGCAAGGGAAGTTTCAAGGTTCACAATGGAAAAAAGCCTATCAGCACATCCTGTTCTTTGTGTTTCAAATTTTTAGTACTACTACAAACAACGAGTCTCTATAAAACGCTTTTTATTGCGTATTAAATTTTACATTATCTTTTTATTTCACCGGACCTCAAAACAGATGATGTCTGTTCTGTATTTGTACTTACCTACGGACTTTTCCACATACTTACTAGCCAATAGCTAAATGTTTGATCATAGAGTTTTTAATATGGCGCATGAACAAAGAGATAGTTGTTAGAACTTTCAATCTCTGTGTGTCTGGAAAATATATTAGTGACAACGATGAATTCGAATAAATATGGAATTTCATCAAAAACGTCGTTTTTGCACAAGAATGCTCACTAGCTCACTTGCTCACCACCTAGGACTGCACCCCCTGGAAACCACAGGCTATCATGTCAGCACAAACGAAAATGCATGCATGTCACCGACATTTCCCAAGCTCACCCTTAGCGCTGTTTTCGCACTGTATATTTAACACGGTGGGTGCTCTCTTATCCTTTAATCTGCATAACACACGCAACGCACAACACAACACAATTGCTCTTCTTCCTACCTATATTTGCCTTATCCCGATATCAAAAGTCTAACAACCCGCCATGCTCCTGCGGTACATTCCAAACCAAACAAGGCGAAAACAAAAAATCCATACTCATATGAACGCACGTTGCGTTATTGCGATATGATATGGTTTTGGTTTTGCTCAGTGCAAGTCCCGCCATTCCCATTTACGAAAATTGTTTTTTGAGCCTTCATGCAAAACGGATACACACGAGACGAAAAAACACTGGGTAGCTCCTTTCTCAACAAGCCGAGAGTGCAACATGGAGTCACACTATCAATAACAACACGGCATATAAGCATCCATCACATTTTAGCATTGGTGGCTGACAGACAGTCCTACGAATGATAAAAGTTTGAGAGGCTCCACACAAAAGACAGCTTGTCACAAATCTACCATCTCATCCAGACTTGAGAAGACTTTTTGACTTCATGAAGCATACTTTTTACATCTCCAAAAGATAATAATGTTTCCTGGAGTAAATTCCACTGACCATCTCATTACCATATGTGCCACAAAAGTAGATGGTTTAGTACCAACGTTTTTTGCATTTCATTATTATTATTACTACTTCTTTTATGTAATTCTCACACAATGAACAGGAACACTATGTGAGAGTGGCTTCAAGAAAAAAAATGAGAATTTGTGCACCTGCTCAGTTTGTAGTAAAGTTGTAACTTGTAGTATCCATCAACTTGTTTCATCTACCAATTTTTGTTGATGGCAATTCGACTATAATTATTTATACTATTCAATTTTAAAGAAGTCCCACACTCCTTGCAGGTTTACAATAATATTACATTATCTTTCATTGATTCAATCTAAAAATCTAAAGGTATTTTATTGTGAGTCTGCGAGAAATTAGTGCAGCAAAATAATACAAAATCAAGCAAAGAATTCCCCTGTGGATCTGTGGATGACAAAATTGAAAAATATAACAGTAGACTCGAGACACTACTCACACCAACTCACACTACATGTGTTTGAATCACCCAGTTGGATACATCTTTCTGTCTAATTACGAAGATACGAATCACGACTCACCTAAGTAAGCAACAACAAATATACACACGAACGACCTATAATAAAATAATATTCAATACTATGATAACATGAAATAAAGGACTGCTTCTTGAGGCACCAAAATATGACGTTAAGAAATAATAAATGGATTGCGGTTTGCATAAAGTCCTTAATAAAATATAGGAAGGGAAGGGAGAAAATAATAATTCTTGCAAAAATTGGATGTTGACCTCACGTCTCCAAATGACTTATGGGTCGGGTGTAATCAAATTGGAATGGCATTACAAAAATTACATTTTCACCGTGAGTCTCTCTCGAGAAAAATAAATATATTTTTGAAACCACACGACTGTAGTACACGAGTGGAAGCAGACAAACATCCACGTTGTGTCAATCACATTTCTTGACATGATTGGCAACACAGTCTGTCGATTGAATTATGAATGACTCCTGACTGCCACTGTTGCGCTCCACACCGCTGTCGAACCAACAGAATGGCAATAGAACAAAAATGCTTTTTGCTCTCACTCTCTATACCAGAAGAGACAGCCGCCTGCCAATTTAAAATTACAGGTGCAACACAAGAAAAAACGTAAACAAGTCTAAAAAGAAAAGAAAGAAATCCTTTTTAAAAACTATTAGGCACACATGCAAATGCACACACACGTGTTTTGTATTAGGAATTTACTACTATTACAATTGCAGAGGAATCTTTCAATTCAATTGGTTGTTTCTAGTTCTATTAATTCTTGGTACATTCTTTATTATTGTAACGTTTCTTGGAAAAATATAGTAGAACAACAAAGACACAAGAAAAGAAAATGGCAGTGTTTTTCATAATGTCATAAAAAGCGTGAAACTGAAAACATATTAAGGACTTTATGCAAAAGAGATTCTGATAAAGCAATAAGTCATGCATTCCCTTTCTGTGCGGTAAGAAGTACAGTCTCCGCACCGTAGGTATGAGTATGAAATATGAAGTGTGTGACTGAAGGAGTGAGATGAACGTGGCATTTGAATTTATTTGTCTTCTCAATGAATGAGGCCTGGGCATACATCACACACACAGAGCTGTTTAATAAATCATTCATTCAAAGGAGAAAAAGCATTACATTGGAACACCAGAGTGAGCAACAACTGAACACTGAACACTACGAGTCTTTTTTGAAGCCTTATGTCTCTTTACAACATAGTTGATAAATTATGCGTCTCATCCTTTATCTTTTGTGGTATCAATGCAAGACGTTCTCATATAAAGAGAGAGAGAGAAAAACCATGCATATGAGACAGGTGACTTCAAACAGAGGACACCAAAACCATCAAAATAAAATGACACAAATGGTTGACAATATGAAAATATCGGGAATCGCCATGCAATACTAATGCAACGAGCCTTGCATACATAATAAGATCGTCTTGGACGAGAAGATAGCCAGCAGTGCAAACAGTCAACAACCTAACGGTGTTTGTTCTTTTGACAAAATGCTGAGTAATCATGTCTGCTTTGAGATGAGACCTTTGCATCACTACTAATTTACTACATTAGAAAAAATCCATTGCACAATGAATTTCAATGACGCGTTAAAACGATACCTAATTAAGTCCACACGATGGAATTTTTCTTATAGGTACTTTGTATACCCTTTTTTATAGATGATGTCTGAAACCGTGTTTTTGAAGATGACCCAACACAACTCTTACTCAAATCTCATCACATTTTTGTTGAGTTTTGTAATTGGTGTGTCTAATGCTTTTACTTGGAGCGGTTTCCCTAAATATTTCACGGATCCCTCTCCTCGTCCATTCAACAACAATTAGTGGAAAACAAAAAAGATTTCCGAAGAAAGCCGAAGCAGTCAGTTGACCCTTGACTGCAAGTGCAGCTCAGGACCCCTGGAGCTCCTTGGCTTACAAATCAGTACTCCCTTGACAAGTCTTAAGTTCCTTGTCGTCAACTCTTCCAAGTCAAAGACGGACTTTTAGTTGTTAAACTGTTCTAAAACATTGGAACGCTGAACAAACAATAGCATTATTGAAACAAAGTCTTTCCGACTGTTCTTGACTGTCCTGAAGCCGAACTGATGAAAAAAACTTGAAGAAAGAGTCATAAAATGTTTTACAATAGGAGTTGCAAGAGGACCTTTCCAGGGCGGCCCATACTTCATTCCATGTTCCTATTACTTCGACAAGTTAAAAGACAGAGCTTAGGTATGCTGTAACAAACAACAGGCACCTTGCGAAACAACCGAGCAGAAAAATCATCCTTGTTGATCTCCGATAGAGAAAAACGCTGTGATTTGAGGTTTACCTAGCCATATAAGCAGGGTTTTGGAATTTTTACCTTATCGTAAACTAGAGTTGTTCAATTGTGTTGTATACAAAAGTATCACAGTATGTACACTTGAGCAATGCATGCAAAATGATTCATATTATAATCATAGCTCTGGTTTTTCATTATTACGTTTTTACCACCAGGGATTTGACAGGTTCAAGAATTGGAATGAGACACCCTGCATATTTTTCTGTAACATCAAGTTATGCTGACTTGGATCAGTGTGTTGTTGTGGTGTGGTGGGAGAAGAATAAATACTTTATATGTACTTGAGAATCCTACGTATGCGAATTGAATTGAAGTTTTTACAGTGGGACTGTCAAGAGTGTTATTATGAAGTCATGCTTTTTGGTCAAGAGGAGAAAAACAGTGCGGTCGTAAAAAGCAAAATGTTTGTCGCCAGGAAGAAGAGACGAACCTGCATTCATATTATAATTACTACCCGCTGAGCTGTGAGGTTGAGCTTTTCCAGCTAGCATAAAATGAAGAGAAGACGCATCTTATCTACATATTAATGACAACCTGACTGTCGACCCCACAAGTTTTGGACGGATCTGGTTGGCTCATCGTTCGCAAGTTCGACCTTCCCACGAGTATTTAACCGCAAGCAATTAATCCCCTCTATTACAACATGGGTAAACAAGCATAAGGAAATTAGACAGAGCCAATGAGAAACGGGGCACGCTGCTACTCAATTCTTCTGGCTCTGCTGCTCCTTCTCTTTTCCTGCTCCTTTTGCTAATCTTAATGACTGCGAGTTGAAGCAAAGGACTTTTCTGTTCAAGTACCAAAGTCTCAAGTTTTCCCTTTGGGCTACAGGCACACGGTCGGTCTACATCTTTTCCTTACTTTATAACAATGATCCTTAAAAAAGGTGTTAGTAAACTTGCTGCTGTATATTAGAAGGAAAGAACAAACAACAACGTCTCAAAAACCGATGGACATAAGGACAACCTGCAAAACCTGCCTGTTCGCAGTTCGCACAACGAACGGGTCGTAACAGTATAGTAATGGCAAACCAAACCAGTAGACTATCACATCACATCGCACTTGACTGGCTGACTCTGAGAGTGAATAGTGAAATGGGAGTGCTCTGCAGCCATTGAAACCATGTGAGAGAACTTTTTTTGCTTTTCAGTTGCTCCTGCTGATGCTCAATTAATGCAACCACGTATCCTGCGTTCTTTTTCTATTCGTAGTACAAATAAAGTCAGGTTCTATCTGTCTGACCAAAACGCGTAGAAAGTAATCATGAAACCGTCTGCTGAGCAGGACAAGAAAAACCAAAAACCCACAGAGAAAAGAAAACTGGGAGACAAGACAAGACGCGTCAAAAAGTCAAGTCAAACAGGCACAAGGGACCAGATGGAATGAACCTGCTCCAGCAGAGAAACATAGTCTTAAAAAACATGGGAAACAAGGCGACAGGTAAAATACCAAATCATTATGCTCCCTGTCATGTGACACAAATTTTAGATTGGTGACCACCTCGCCAGCAAGGTGATTTGCACTCAGTCGCACAAAAGACATGCAGTCAGTCACACAAACCAAAAACCAACTTCTTTTCAACATTTTCAAATGCAATCAGCATGCAGGCTGTTTGAGTCCTTCGTGTGAAGTCATGTCTGTCCAAAATCCTAAGGTATCAAAAAAACGAAGAATTTTTGTAATAATAAATACAACAATTCAAAACTTCCACGTACACTGACTCGATTCAGAGACTCCAACGCTGCGAGAACCCAAAAAATTATAATTTTGAAGGGAAATACTCGTAAAAAACATTAAACGTAATCCTAAATCAAGACAGTTCAAATCCAAAACCTGCCAAAACCCAAATCTTATTTAAGATTTCAATTTCAATCTTAGTCATTCTGAGGAGTTGTCGTTGTCATTCTAGCAGAATCATTGTCACTGTCTAACCCTAACCTTTTTTAAAACACTCGAAATGATAATAGCAGAAATAATGACAATGATGATCATAATAATGTGGGAATAAGAGACAAGATTGGAAGATCTGGGCCATGAGTTCCAGTCTTTTGTCTCAGCATTGTGTCACACATAAAAGAAAAGACCGGAGAGGGTGTTGGTTCCTTTTACTGACTTTTTGGTGTGGCTCTGTCTTGTCTGCTCTGGATTTTTTTAGTATTACGTTTGTAACGTCGTAACAAGTAATACATCGTCATCATTGTTTCCTCCGCACTCTCTTTAGGTTCCCAAGTGGGGAGAACCGCATTACAAAAGATGGAAGAAAAAACGGCGACGACGACGTTGGCAATGGACCCAACATCATTAACTTCGTAATAAACTATTGTTAAAGGGAGCACCTTAAGTTGCCCTACAATTGTCACCTTCACAGAGTCATGCTTTGTGATTTAGCTTTGCTCGTAAAGTGACTTGTGCTTTCAAAATGTCAACTTGTCACTACATTGTCATACTATATTATTACAAGGCATTACACCGATTTCTATTTAAGTTACGTCAATGGTAATAACAAAGCCAGTAGGACACTGTCCAAAAATTGTTCAGCTTCAAAATGTCAATGTTGGCGCAAGGTAAGAATTTTGGAAAAAATGTTACTGTAACAAGGGTTTGTAACATTTCAACTTCAACCCTTTATAAGGAAAGAAATGAATGCAGTTGAGTATAGTTACAGTTTTATAGGTTGAATAATGCACTCGGGTAGGTCATGCTGTTTAACGAAGAAGATGAGCATTAAATGCAGCTGCGTTAAAAGGGTATTTACGGATTATACGAGCTGAAAATGTGTGACATTAGCACAGATAAGGGACACCCCTAGGAGCTGTCAAGGTGGGACCTTTCACTCTCTCCGCAAACGAGATGGGAAGCATGCAGGTTAGCTGGCAGCTTGTCTTGCGTTTTCTTGTTATCTCTTCAGGATTTCCCTTGTTTTTGGAAAAGACACAAGAAAAGAAGAAGAACTCACATGATTTTCAGTCAGAAAAGGCTTGTGGCTGTGGCTTTGGCCCTTGACTTGCTTGACGCATTTCTAAAATCACATCAAATCCACTCATGAGGAAATATGCCGCCATGCCGTGTGCCTTAGTACCTTTCTTTCATTTCAAGGTAGGTGGACGTGGACTGTTGGACCTCCGCAACCGCCGTCTTTGACTGACTGACTGACTGACACAATGCTCAAGAACGTTGACTGCTTGCAAGCCATGTGTCGACTTTGTCTTTATGCAAGACAACTTGAGTGGACCACCTCCGCCGTCAAAATGACCTGCTGTTTCCTCCTCGCACAAGGACCGCGGGCAATTCTATATCTGATTCAATCAGAATTCTATCATTTATGCAACAAAGTGAACCAAGTCCAACATACCGCACATCTGAGCATCTCCACACACAAAATACCTCGTTTGCATTTAGTAACTATCAGGATGCACACATCTCCTTTTGGTCGAATCGAATTTAGGTTACGTTGTAAAGATCAAACGTATGGTTTTTGTGGTGTCGGCATATTACAAGTAGTGAAATGAGCAAAAACTCTCTCTCTCTCTCTCTCTCTCTCTCTGTTCGAGAACTATAAAGAAAACGCTTTTGGCACAAATCCCTTGTGAATTTAGATTGAGCTTTATGTTTTAACATTTTGGCTTTTTCTCTGTAGTTTGAAGAGCCACACAATAATAATACGGCACGGCATACCGTGAAGTACGGTCTACTTTTACTAAAGCACAAACAATTAGGTTCCTGACGAAGACGTCTTTGAATGTCTTTGACTTTTGAGTCGTTCGCCCCGGCACCAGTCACAGGGCGGGAGGTCTCCAATCCAACTTTGCAACAACAAACGACCGGTCACAAAACATAACCATTTCTCATTGAATTTTGAGCCACTTTTGCTTTTTCGCCTCTTGTGGAGTCAGTCGCCTGCTCCTTTGCTCTCATCTACTTAATTTTTTGACGGGGGTTTTAGTTTAGTAGCATAGCTAGGCTTCCTTTTTCCTAAGAAAACGAATGAAACTTCAAAAGACAAAAACTAACATTGCTCCCGCCCGCTCCTGCTCCTGTGCTAACTACCTATTAGAGTCAGGAGGGACGAAACCGAGTCCCAAAAACGTCAAAGTGTTCACGTCCTTTTCAAGTCCCGACGAGACGACGGAAAGAGAAGGAAATACTGATTACATACATACGGAAGAACAGAAAATGCATGCTGTTGTATAAGTAATACTAGTTTGTACACTCTAATGTTATGCTGTGTTGTGTGGTAAAAGTTAGTGACAAAGTAGCTCTTTGCACTATATTACACCTAACTAAAACTAGTAGGGAAACTTATAAGAAGAAAAGTCAGGACAACTTTTCACGTCTTTTGTTTAAGGTTCTTTTGAGATTCTGTGACGTTGAAGCATGTCTTTCCTTTCCTTTTGTCTTTGTCCTTTCTTTTGAAGGGACTCTTTTGAGCAATTTGTCATGAGTTTGAGTGACACTTGACCATGTGACCCAAAAATTCTTTATGAGATCAGTATGAGAAACAATATTTCAAAAAAATGTAGTAGTAAAAGATAAAGATTTTAGTGACACAACTCAACGACAGGTTTTTAAGTTAAAATAAGAAACTTCTTTGTGAAATGTGAACTCAATGAAACAACAATGCCATTAAAAAAAGTTACTTCATGAAAAAGACACGCAATTGCTCTTCAGGTTGATTAGTGAGGTAGAGAAGAGAGCAGTTTACCCCGTTGTTCAAGGCTAGAATTTGGGTCTTTTTCATTTGATAATAAGGGTACTTAAACGGGATGATATCAGTAGTTGAACCAAGTCTTGTCTGTAATTTCTCCTCGTTTCATCTCACAAATTGTTCTTGTATGGGGTCGCTCAATTATTCCTTTCTTTTCTCTCTCAGAGTCAGAAGTCAGAGCTACCACAGTACGATTAAAAGCCACTAGTTTTTCTGCACTGTCTTTCCATTCGCATATCGTTGGCAATGCATGAGCGAGTTGAGGTTGAAAGTGAGTAATTGACGGGGTAGAAATATACAGTAGGATGCTATGCTAACTTACCAAATACCAACTTACCAACATGAAAAAAAACTTGTTAAATGTGTATCACTCAAATCAACCAGAACTTATAATTGTGTCTGAGGCATCTCGTGGTTCGACCCTTGGGATTAATTCTGCAACTCTTTTCTGCATTTTGTTATATGTGTTGACTGGCTTTTTGCATGTAAAGAGGAGAAAAATATTTGGCACTGCTCCGCTCACTTTTCGTGGTTAATTAGAAGTTTGCATATTTCTCTTCCAGCTGAAGCACCAGTTTACACGCAAGCAGTCAAAAACGTCGTCGTCCTTCGCAGAAGTTGCATTCCCAGAAGTTATTGTTTCACCTCCATTGTTTATAATAGTGCTGGCTAGTATATTATATATGAAATTATTAATTTTATAATAGGTCATTTGTATATAGGGTTGTCATCGGTAGTCGTCTCGTAGTGTGTTTGTTTATACTAGTTATACATATATGATCACATTAAGATTTTGATCAAAACAGAAGCATTTAAGATGAAATGAGAATATAAGCATAATGCAATGATGGTGAGTGTAGAAGCGTTTTTGGAGACATAATCCAGACGAGATTCCTGTGAACATGAACTCGTATATTTCATTCCATACTTTCGTGTCAAAAATAGGTCGAGCATGAAACGTCTGAAGGCGAGGAATTTCCCGATGTCAAAAGACGACGAAAATACAGTATACAGGAGTACGGTCTTACGGGACGAGCAGAGAAGAAACGGTGGGGAAGAAACCAAGGCATAAAGACCTGGTGACATAATGCCCTGTGCATGTCAACGCCACATTTAATAGATCAAGCTCTTATACCTAGGGAACCCGTCTCTTGGGACACTGCTCCGAAATGCCGAAAGTCTGTATCAAATAGCAACAGTTCTCATGTGAAACTTTNCTAGGGAACCCGTCTCTTGGGACACTGCTCCGAAATGCCGAAAGTCTGTATCAAATAGCAACAGTTCTCATGTGAAACTTTGGAGTGTTTCCACTTTTCATCTGTAAACTTGTACTCTTACTGGAGTCACGTGCTTTTGCATTGACGATGGTGCAATGTTAAACATTCTTAAACGAAGGAATGAATCGTCGTGTAAACGTGGACCCAATACATTTTGAACCTTAATAAATACGTAAGATCAAGGCTTGATTCATGTGAAGTTCTGTTCCGTTTCTGTTGATTTTTGACTTGACCCTTGAAAGACCCCTTTCAATCTAACTGGAAGATCTGCTGTATTCCTGATGATATGAATGTTACAAAAACAGATGTAATCTACGGTTTTGAACGACATAGTCCATTCATACAACGACTTCTTCTTCTCCACACAAGCATTCCACAAGAACTTACACGTTCACCTTCACTTGCCTTTGCCTTTAGCAAAGAAAGAGAGATAACGCTCAAGACGATTTTTGGTGAGGTTAGAATAACAACACGTCACGTACCACGAGAAAACAGAACACAGCTTGCTCAGATTGAGATTAACGGCGACCTTGCAAGGCGAGACGACAAAACCCTGTAAATTGTAGGACAAAAAAGGTACCACCATACCGTCGCATCAAAACAACGGTTCAGGAGGCATTCATTCTTCAATAACCCATAATTCCATTTTTCGCTCAATTGACCTCTTTCCTATGTATCAGAGCAGGGAAACTTTTAATCATTCGTCGCTTTTCACTCCTGCCACGAGAGAAAGGTGGTGATTACGATTACATATTACGCACTAAGTACACACTACGTGCCCACTTGACGGCCCCTTTTCCCTTCATACGAAGAGGAACGAGTCTCTTCCTTTTCTTCGGAAATTAATAAATTATGCTGTCCTGCTCACCGGAGCCTTCTGTCTAAACCCGCCTGCGATGTGACAGGTAGGCTTGGTACCAGGATGAACGCACATGAGCTGTTTCCCATGTACCAATACAATGTTCACCGGTCTCTAGACTCTCCAAACTGTTTGTTCCCCTCTCAAAACATCCAATGGAATGTTTTGTTTCTCTTCACTTTTTAGTAACTTTTTAAGGGTGCTTGTGCTTCTCAAAGTTATTTATACTAGTAATTTAAGCAGTAAAAGGGCAGTCAATGCACCTCATGAAATATATTGACGGGACGAGAAGAAAAACCAATAGTTAGTAATTTTAATGAGACGCTTTGCCTCGTGAAGTAATAATGACTAAGGAAACCAGACAATGCAATGAGTTGGAGGAAACCAACATGTCAAAAACTTGCATTCATTCTAATAATTTAAAAGCTAGACTAATTCATATCCTGCCTGTTTTTTGAACAATTTTTTTTTCTACCTTGATAATCATTATAACTTGAAAATACTAACGAATTAACCAATTCTCCAGCCATGATAATTCAACCAGTAGTGTATAATTCAGTCCACACTCGTTTTCATAGAATTCAGTTTTTTACGCATTTCACGTTTTTTAGGTCTGTCTGATTCGTCAGATTTCCACATTATTGACTGTTCACTCAGGACACGGAGTTAAGGTGATGAGGAAAGGCATGAATGGCATTTATGATTGACCTACACCAAGGAGGAATTGAGAGTCCTTGATCTAATAAGAATGAGACAGCCGAATTCCGAAGTAGGGCATTTCGATGCGTCTCAAGATTGTTGCAAAGAATTTCCTATTATGTTATTTATGTGTTATCATGTCATCGCAAGGGCGGCACAATTGTGAATATTGAATGTCTCATCATCGTTCATCACAAGAGTATCGATTTCAGACAATGTATCTTTCATGCTTGGATAAAGTGTTAACATGAAGAAAGTTCGAGCAGGTTGCGTTGAGTTTGTCGCATGTAAAAACCGTTCTGTGTCCTGTATTACTAGTCTAGTCCGTGAGGAAAGAATTCTTTTACAGGTATTGAAAAGAAGAATGAAGAAATGCAAGGAATTCCATTTTTAATTTGTTCCAAAAAGGAGAGTGAGTGAGAGTATCCCTAAACATTATCTTTTGAGCGGAGACAAGTATAGGTTTTAGCTCATCACGGTGTGGGAAGAAAGAACAGGGCAGCAATACTACTTTGAAGCCCATACCTTGATGATTTAGAGAAGGACCCAGTGTCAAGCGGTCTTTTGTTATGGTGATCAGCTCAAAAGCTCCTCTTTAGTCTCTCCTTTTCCTATCCTTTTTCCTTCTCTCACGCAGTTGTTCACTTCACAGGCTCCTTTTCCACTTTCCACTGCATTTCACCCCTCTTGATCTTCTTACGTAAACTCACTAGGAGCGAGTAAAGGTAATAGTTGTAGTGTTAGTGTCGAGGAGCAAGAGCAAGTAAAGTCTGGTTCAAGTTCTATTTTGCTCACAAAAGAGACTTGAGAAGATAGCGCAGTCTAAGAGGAGATTCTGAATTCAGGCTTTACATCCCATGGAGAATGGTACAATGCGGAATATGACCCTCTGTGGCTCGTACTCAAAGAACCGAGAGGACCACTAAGCGTCCAAC